>CAOJBJ010356445.1:0-11793 GCA_948291685.1 Euphorbia celastroides | reverse complement strand
TGTTTGGTTGATTAGTGCGCTTTATGGGTAATTTTCTTACAGTGAGATCTGATTGTTGCTCTTTAATATGCATTGGTCATTTGTAATCAATTAAATTTAAAAAATTTAATTTATGAGATATTTTATTTAATATATAATAATAAAATTTAGATTTTATGTGAGTATTTAGAAAATTTAAGTTTTAAAATTTATATGGGTAAAAGTTATCAAAAAAAATTATAAGGGCAAAATATCTTTTTAGGATAATTGATTTTATGAGATGATTAATTGATATTATGAGATAATTATATATTAATTTCATTAGAATAATTAATTAGTATTAAATCATTTAAAATTTATAGGGTTAAGAAAGTAATTTATAGCCTTTCGCTTTTATCAATATATACTCATATAGATTTTGTTCTTTTCAACTTATTTTTCATTCGGTTCAATTCAATTACTTAAGTTAAGTTCAATTTAAATTCAATAATTTTGAGCTCAATTCACATTCATTAAATTTCTATTAAATTTGTAGATAAGTTACATTCTATTAATTCAATTTCAATAAATTTTTAAAAGAATAAAATTTATTAAAATTTGAATCATTTATATAAATTTTAATTTTTTTTGAAAAACATAAAAATTTTAGTTTTATTAACTTTTAATAAGCTTTACCAAATTTACATTATGTTCTAATCATTAAATTTTGTTTTATCACTATTAAGTTTCGTTCAGTCCAAAATAACAGGACATAATTTCGAGCCAGTAACAAGTCATTGAAAATGGAGTATCGTTTTCATTTTTTTTTATTTAATGGCTTATGCCAAAAGTTGGAGTTGTAAGTTGTTTAACTGTCCCCCGTACATTTCATTTCTGTTTATTTATTTTTTATTTAAAAGTTGTTCACGATTTAATTTTTTTCTTAGGGTTTGGTTTAGTTGTTATATAGTTTATATTATGTTTTTTTTTTTTAAATTTTTAGTATTTATTTTGTACTGTATTATAAATTGGTGTAAATTTTAAAATCATGGCTAAGAATGTGACACTATATGCCTCATCGTAGTGTAAATCTTTTCGAATCAAATCATTTAATTTGTGCCTAACATATGTTTAATACATTTCTAATAATATCTAACAGATAAATTTTTTGTAAATGTGAGAAATCTATCAGACATCTACTTGAAGCCACCAAAATTAAAAGAATTTGAATCAGAACACCAAAAAAATGTTGTAAAAGGTCTTTGATATACTTGTAATATGTATCTAACTTATGTCTAATAAACGTTTAAGAAATATATAATGTATATGAGTATTTTCTTCTTCAAAACTAGAGAGTGCTTATCAAAAGTCACAACAATACTATAATTTTGAGCCGGAGCACCAAAAACATTGTAACGAATGCCTTATCAAAATTGACTGACGTGAAATAAATATTATTTTAAAATTGGTAAACAACCACTAAATTTCTAATTAAAAAATGTGATAATTTAAACCTTTGATATGATTACTTAAATGTTTTATTTTGTCTATCCGCACCTAAATTTGCTCCCACATTAGAAATTCAATTTATTCTTGACAATTTTCTTCGCTTTCTCTATTTGTCAATTTATTTTCTCGACATAACTTCCTTAAACATTGCAATTTGTTGCCGCCACATTAAAATCCGTTATGATGCCTTTTTAGAACGTTGTATTAAAAAAATATAAAATTATCTAATATTTCGTATGAAAGATCACTTCAATAAAAATGAAATTGAGAATTAATGTAATGTGTTTAGCACTCTCCATGGCTGCTCAACCCATATCTACCATAATTGGATTAGTGTCAATTGTAGAAATGACATGTAAATTTTTTTTATTTTTGTTATATGTAATTGAAAGGTGGAAATGTGAATATCAATACCTAATTAAAAAGCAAAGTAGTAAAAAATGTTTTCAATATTGTAATTTTTAAGCTTTTTTTATTGATTTTGTAATGAAATACAAACGTTCGAATTTATCCTTTCGATCCGAAAAAATCAGAAAGCACATGCAGGGTTAAAAATGTAATCTCCCATGACCCTTTATCTCCTATTTCTACTTTTTAATTTATTATTGAACTGTTATTCAAGAAAGAGGCGCTTCTCCCAAATTCAAAATCCACCCCTTTTCCTCATTCGTTCTCTCACAAGTTCGAATCACTCAGCATTTCCCCCATTTCGATTTCGTTTCTATCAGTTTCTTTATCTGTAAAATGAGTGTTTCGGACGCCAATTTCAATCTGGAAGATAAAAACCTCAGTCTCATTGATTTCGGCTCCGAGGACGATTGCCTCTACCTTTCTCCCCCTCGCGACCATCCGAGTCTTGGTATTTCAGGTTATAATATACCCTTTTGTTTCCTTTCAATGATATTGAGAATTTCAGTACTCGTTTTTGTACTCGAGACTCTCGTTTTTTTTTACTTTGCGATGTTTGGGAAGTTTTTCGTTGCTGTTTGGGTTGTAACGATTCTACTGTTGTTAAAGTTTGGAATCGTTCTCTTTTGGGTTCGGATTAAGTGATTTTGAATTAGTTTTATCTTGTGCAGTGGTCAATATACGGTATCTCTTGCAATATGTGTAACTGAAAGATAAATAGTAGATTTGAATTGAGTTGATTGATAGCTGCGGTATTTGGAATTGTAAATGAAAAAGGATATATTTCATTTTAGCTTCCCATTTCTTAAAAAACTTGATTTTGTATTAGATGGATGCTGAATTTCTGTTTCTGTCAGTTGCTTGCTTCTTCTACATGTGACGAACAAAAGTATGCAACTCCAGTAGGGCCTTCACATCAACCATAACTTTTTTCCGTTTCATTTGTTTGTATATATTCAGTGACCTTATTGCCCCATTTGCATGTTTCTGATTTCAGATGACCGGAAAGAACAACAAAATGTTCAGTTCCTGGAGGTGCAAGTCTCAAAAGACTCAATCGACGGAGATCAACAAGGAATTCAACCATTTGAATCATTGGATGAAAAAAAGAGAAAAAAGAAAGAGAAGTATAATTTGCGCAAAAGTCTAGCTTGGGACAGGGCTTTCTTCACAAGCGAAGGTATTTAACTTGTGCTTGTATGTTGCTGGAGCCTGGAGGTGTTTATTCTTGTTCTCAAAATTCATAAATCTTAGTGGAGCTGCATCTTATTGGTAACCAGGTGTTTTGGAACCCGAGGAGTTATCTACTATGATTTCGGGGGTTGAGCAAAGTCAGAAAAGATTTGGTTTGCCAGAAATTGAGGAGGAGATATGCCGATCTTCTGAGTCAATATGTACATTAGCAACTGATAAATCAACAGCAGGAACTCTTGAGGATGACTTCTTTGGAGATATAAGAGCCTCAATCCAAAAATCTAGTAAAGCATGCCAGGATGATAAAAAAGCGGGAAAAATACAGGAAACATTAACAGGAATCGAGGAAGATATGCGCAGATCAAATGATTCAATCTCAACATTAGCAACAGATGTTTCAACATTAGAACCTCTCGAGGATTGCTTGTTTGGAGACTTAAGAGCTTCAATCCAGAAATCAAGTAAAACATCCAGAGCTATTTCTCAGGGTAAATTGGCATCGGGAGTCAATGGAAGGCAACTCATAAAATGTGAGTTTTTTCCTTAATCTTACATGAAACTTTACCATCACGTTTATGGCCACTTTCGCCCTCTATCAACTAGGTGGTCTTTAACTACGGTGCCCATTCATTCTCCATTTGTTCCAGCTTGAAATCCTTTTGAGCTGCCAGGGTAACTTTGTCTTATATTCCTGCTTGTGCGGGAGTCTTGTTTGGCATTTGGGTAATGTTGTTGTTGTTGATTATATATATATTTCACAACACTCTCCCGCTGAAAGGAGGAAAATTGACATGTTCTTTCTGCAAAATATTAATATGTCTGGGCATAATGTAGCCGGGGTATGTTAATGTTGTTGTATCCACCACATATTTGCATGTTCTTCCATTCTATTCTTTCATCGATAGTGATAGAAGCATTTTAAAAATATGTATAGGCTACAACAAAAAATTAACTTATCTGATTATGCTATAAACTGTTATTCATTCATAGGAAAAGCGAGGAAGATTTGGTGTACATATATGAAGAAAATGTAGAGAAAACAATACAGGTTTCTACTATCTCATTTGGAGAAGTTTGTGAACATTAGTAACAAAGAATTTGTCTGGCGAGTGTAGTGAATATCAAGTAACAATGACTTGGGTATAAAGGAGCACCATTGCTGAAAACTTAAACCGGTAATTTAGAATTTAATGGTGCATTTCTAAAAAGACCTGCCAGCTGATAGAGGCAAATAAGTGGACATAAACTTGATGCAATAGATTCCTGATTAAAAGTTTCCAATCTGTTGAGCTAGTCTTTCTTAAAAACTTCAATCCAAACTCAGGTTATTGAAGCAATTTGCAAAGAATGTGGTTTGATATTTGAATTTTACTATCTTGTTGAGTTGTCTATTTGCGGACCTAACATTGATTTTTCCTTTCAGCTTCAGAGAAAGTGAGCACTGTTTCTCAAAACAAGGTAAGTTAAATGGTAGTCAATTCTTAGTAGTCACTTTTACTAAGTGGTGGCTGATCATTTATATTGAATTTCAGTTAATGACTAAAGCTACTCTCAAGAAGCCGAAAGTCATTGCTAGAGGATCAGGAAAAATGGCAAATAAGGTCTCGTCTAGCCCAGAAGCTCCAAAGGCATGTATTTACCAGTATCTGAATGTCTTGGAGATAGTAACATTGCATTTAAGTGGTCTGATTATGATTTACTGTCACTCAAAGTAGAGAGATCATTAGTTCAATCACAGTAGAGGAACGTTTATTTTTGAAATTTCATCAGGTGTATAAACCAGCTAATTGAATCCATTATCCTTTGCTGCAATGTGTTACTATACATCAATGTCCTTAATCAAATAGAGAATGAGTGGTTAATAACATGCACTTGAGTTAGATTTTAATTTGTAAATTACATGTTGACAAATGCAATCGCTGTGCAGTGCAATTCCAGAACTGGAGAGTCAGTTTCATCACTTGGTAAGCCACCCAAGATAACTGCCAAAGCTAATACCTTCTCTGTAGCGCCAACCAAGAGAGCTTCCTTGAGTGCCAACAGCATCAAAGTAGAAAAGGATAATGCAAAACTTTTGACTGGTAAATTGGATGTCTATTTATTCTATTGTAAGGTTTCCATATACTTATTTCTGATAGCCAGTGATCTTCAAAGTGCCAGGTAGAGGAACAAAAGTCCCCATGACTGGTGCTTCAAGATGTGGTGTGCCTAAGCCTGTCGCACCTGTTAAGACTTCTTTACGCTCTTCAGTGTCATCTAGGACACAGCTGACACCTTCTTCATCAATTGATTGTTTTGAAAGTCTGTCATCCAGTAGCGGCAAACACTCTTCTGAGATTCAGAAAAGCAGCTCATCTAGTGCCTCTACTGTCAAAACAGGAAGTACGGCGACAAGAACTGCTCCAAGAAACAGCAAATTGCCTATGAGTTCACGTATCTCAGCTCGCTTGAACTCTTTGACCAAGCCTTCTTCTAACATATCACCGGCAAGCTCTATTAGTGAGTGGTCTGTTGAGTCATTGTCACCTACTTCTACCCTCAATAATAAACCGAACAGAACTGATGGTCTCCAAGCTTCAGGCTCTAGAAACCTTTCCAATGACAGTTGCTCATCAGGAAATAGTACTCGAGTGACTGGAATGCTGAATAAGAGTGTAAAAGGAGTTTCAAATGGAAGTGGAGCACTGAATCGTCCCGAGGCTATCAGGCCCTCGGGTCTGAAGATGCCGTCACCTAAGATGGGATTTTTTGATGGGGTCAGTTCACTTTTATGGTTCATAATTATTTTAAATATCTTGCAGAAGTTGTTTTACCTTGGTAGTTTTCATGAGTTAAAGAATACTTTTCCCTTTGGGTTCCTGACCATGCATGTTGTCTAGATGCTTATCTGAAGTCTATGCTGGAAAAACTGCAAATTAACCTTTTTGCTACATGTAAGACCCATTTTGCATTTTCAGAAGGATGATTCTGTATGGTTTTTATGTAATGCAGGTCAAGTCAATGGTGCGAACTCCAACTGGAAGTCTGAAATACCCAACAGGACCCAGTAATTTTCTGAAATCTGGGCCAGGAAATGTCAGCCCTGGCAGAGGGTTAAAAGAGGCAAGGCGTGAAAAGCTTCAACCTGCTGGAACTGTCAAGGCTACTATGGGCACCAGAGCTGGTGGCCAGAAAACTGCCTTGGAAGCTAAACCTATATCTCCTTTACCTCTTCAGGAAGCTTCTAATTTCTCGCGTAAAGTCATGAGTGGTTCAAGAGCTGGAAAAAACCAATCTGGCATGCCTTTAAAAGCTCATAATAAGAAGTCCCCTGGAAAAGATGAGCAATATAGCTTGAATTCTGAGAAGATCCCTACTAAAGAATCTAGAACTGCAGTTAGCAATTCAAATTTGTGTAGTCCTGAAAGGAGTAATGGTCCATGTAAGGATACAATCAGTTCAACAGTCAAGGATAACCCTGGAAAAGTTGAGGAAATACCTACTATAGAAGGAGGATCAATGGCTACTTGTAAGTTGATTTCATCAACAGAACATGAAGGTGATTTGTGTAGTCAGAAGAGTGATCAGAAACCTGTTGCAGATATTGAATCTAAATCTCCTTCACATCTCCATGAAGCTTCAAATCTCTCCCCAAAGGTCTGTAGCGGTTCAAGAATTGGAAAGGACAGTCCAGCCGTGCCTGTGGAAGTTCAGAATAAGAAATCTCATGGAAAAGATGAGCCACGTAACTTGAATGGTGAGAGTATTGTGGCTAAAGATTCTAATATTGCAATTGCCAGTCCAGTTTCTTGTGATTCTGAAATGAGTAACAGTCAGTGCAAGGATAAATTGAGCTCATATGGTGAGGGTAATGACTCTGAAAAAGTTGAAGATCCTAAAGTGAAATCTCCTTTATCTCTCCAGGAAGTTTCGAATCTCTCACCAAATGTCTTTAGTGGTTCAGAAACTGAGAAACGCAGTCCTGGCTTGCTTCTGAAAGTTCAGAGTGAGAAATCTCCTGGAAAAGATGAATCGTGTGACTTGAATCCCCAGAACCTTTCAGTTGAAGAATCCAATACTCAAATAAGCAATCCAGACACTTGCAGTTCTGACAAGAGTAACAGTCTATGCAAGGATAAAACGAGTTCACATGGTGAGGGCAATGACTCCAAAAAGGTCAACGTATCAAACGCTACAAGCGACTCAAGTACCGCTTTAATGGAGGAAGATAGAATTTGTAGCGAAAAGACCGATTTGAGTTCTTTCAGCAGTGGTACTGTGAAAGAAACTCGAATTAATGATGAAGTTGATCGTCTGGCTCAAGAATTGGAAGCATTAGTTATTCTTGGGCAGACCCAACAAAAACCGTCTGAAAAGAACGAATCGAGTTCTTTCAACAGTGGTAAAATGGAAGAAACTCGGATTAATGATGAAGTTGATCGCTTGGCTCAAGAACTGGAAGCATTAGTTATTCTTGGACAGACCCAACAAAAGCCAGCTGAAAAGAATGAATCGAGTTCTTTCAACAGTAGTAAAATGGAAGAAGCTCGTATTAATGATGAAGTTGATCGCTTGGCTCAAAGGTTTGAAGCATTAGTTATTCTTGGAGAGATCAAACAAAAGCCTGCTGACAACTGTTCTTTAGATCAAGTCAATACAAGTGAAGAGGTTCAGCCAGATGATGAAGCAGAAACTGTGAACTCGACAGATCCAGCTTCCTCAAATCCCCCTATTGGAGTAAAATCGGTTGATACAGAGATCTAAGATTTTTTTCGAAGGAATACAAAGTTTAGACTTGATGGAATATTCTGTGTCTGCAAGTTAATGGAATCTCTTAACATTAATTCATCACTACTATCTGATTTCGTAAGTTTTTGGAATTTTTGTTTGAAAATTCCTTGTGTTGTGCACGTAGATGGAAATGCCAAGTTTCTCTACAAGGGCTAGAGGGGAAGATCTGCATAAAATCCAGAAATGCCTGTCTACAGAGTGGGAGCACTCATGTTTTTCACATTGAAGCATACGTACTTTTAACAGATACGTAGTTCTGTAGAGAATTGTGCATTTCACAAGCTTATGCCTGTCTTATACTATTGTTCTTTCAATTGTTACATTCAATTGTGTTTGGCTATATGGTCAAGACTGAGGATTTCTCGTTGCCATGTGATTGATCAAACTACCGTGACACTTCTGCATTTCCTCTCTATGATCCAAAATCTGACTATATGCTCGATATCTTGAATAATTTCATGTGAAATATGGGACTCAGTCTCAGACAAAGAAAGGAGTGGTTGAAATAAAAACTGTGGAATGATCGCTGATGCAGTTGCCCATTAGACTGAAGATTGGAATGAAGGAATGGTGGCAATAGACCCGATATCCTATATAGTCCAAAACAAATTTTGAAATATTTCATCTTTATTAATGAGCCGATATGTGTCATCTTCACATTCATTTGATAAGAACACTAATTCACTTCTGCAATTGAGATTCATACATATATATTTATTTGCCAGATCTACCACCCTTGCGCTAGATAGTAATCGTGGTGACTTTGGAGGTCTTTTCCTCTTGCCGGGCATTCAAGATTGTCACTTCCCAAACAAAAACTGCGATTTGAGACCAGAAAATGCAATGCAAAATACACCCTACACGTTAAATTACACCCCAAATGGAAAACTTTTTCCCTAAGTTGTGGATCTTTTTTTTGGCAATTAGGTTTCTAATGTATCAATTGATCAGGCAAGAGAAGTGTTGGGGAACAATAGTTGGATATCTAACATCATACCAGACTAGTGAAGTACCCAAAAATATATAAAACCAAAAGCATCTAACACAATAAGTAGAAAGATAAGCCTTAGAAGGGATCCAATCAACAATCGAACAGCAACATTGCTGATTTCAGAAAAGGTCTAAGACAAAACTATTGCATAACATAAACTCTTAAATGGTGGCTTAAGACCTAGGCTTTTCCTTCTTCTCTTTGAAGAGGGCCAGCAGGGACACACCGGAAACCTTCACAACCTTGAATCTAACCCCGGGAATATCTCCCACCGCATGACCTTTACGCCCAAATCCAGCAATAAGAACTTCATCCTGTCATCCAAATGATAAAAACACATAAGAGGCACAAATGGAATAAACTGTGGATTCAAAAGAAGGAAAGTTTCATCATAATGGATCCTCACATTCTCCTCAATGTAGTTCAAGCAACCATCATTTGGCACGAATGCAGCAATCTTCTTCCCATTCTTAATGAGTTGGACTCTAGCACACTTTCTGATAGCAGAGTTAGGCTGCTTAGCCTCAATACCGCTGCATTCATAGGGGCAATCACAGAATTTAGAACGTAACTCAACCAGAGAGTAACAAAAAATAATAAGGCAAGCACAAACACAAAGAATCCTCACATCTTCTCAAGAACAATGCCTTTAGCATGGGAAGAACCAGCAAAAGGCTTCTTCCATTCATTTCCAAGATGAGACTTCTTGTAGGCCTTGTCTGCCCACCTTTGCCTTCTCCTGTGGGACTTCAGCTTGCGTGCAGCTCCCATACCACGTGTCTTCCTGCATTACAAGTGCAAAAGAAAAAGCATTTAGTGCAAACACATACACAATAAGAGAGGCACTAAAAATTGTGACAACACCAAATATTGAGATAAATCACACGAACAGGAAATTTGCATACTGTGTAGTTCTTACAGACCAGTTCCTGTTGGCTCCTAGGACATACACGACATCACATTGACTATAACTAACTTCATTTTCGCAAGACACTGCAGTCATATGCATTGATACAAAAATTCTAAAAAAATATCACTATGAGGTTCACTAACCCCTTTTGGTAATCCTAATTCATGAAGAAATTCAACACATTAACTGAAGAAGTTTAGAAGATTTCGTACATAAAGCAAATTGAATTGAATTACTCAAAATAATGTTGACACTAAACCCTAATTAAGACAAAGCTAACAAAAAATGAGGGACTATTGACTAATGAAATAATCAGCAACGCTTACATATTTGAATTGCTAAAAAATGTTTCAGCAAGTATGCTAACGCATCCAATTTTAATCTCCAGCGAAATACCGAAGCAGTAGCTATTAGATAGAGAGTTACTCATTGAAAACATTGAGCTCAACAAATGTTCGTTGAAAGAAAACAAAATCAAATCTGGAAACATATTTGAATCGAAAAACCAAACAAGCTCTAAAGAGGTACGATATCCGGAGGAACCCAAAAGGGTAACAAAGGGTGGTAACAATATAATACGACCATAAATCTACACAGAAACAGAAATGGTAGCTGAAACTGAAAACAAGAGAGAGAAATCATACCCCATGATGGCTGACTGAAGTTTCTTCGACGGCGACGAGGGTTTTCAGAACAAAAGAGAAAACAGGCAATACCCACGTAAACCCTAAAACTGAATAGAAGCGGATGAGTGTGAATAAATAAGAGATGCGATACATATTGGGCTTGGGTTATTATTTTAAGGCTGAATGAAGTCTAGCTCTTCCAGAAATTTGGGGAGTATTCTTTTCAATTAATTTTCCACTAAATTCAGTTTAATTAACTTTAATTAAGTTTATACTTATTAAGTTTTAGTTCATTTCAAATTTATTAAGTTTCAAATAACGTACATTCAAATTATTCAATTTTAATAAATTTTTTAATAAAAATAAAGTTTATTAATTTTCGAATCATTTGAATATAAATTTTGATATTATTGAATTGAAATAAGTTTCATCTAATTTATATTAAGAAGAGGCGGATCCACCTTTGGTGGTCTCGTGTCCATGAAACCCACCCATTTTCTCAAATTAGTGAATTGCATATAACTATGTTAGTATAATAAGCATGGAGCCCATTGACATAATTGAGTGGATCACATGTATTTAACAAAATAGCAATTAAGTTTAAAAGATAAAATTTGACTACAAATTTCTACTAATACATATTTTAATAATAATTTATTTTCTTAATTTACATACAGTTGCACTTACATTAAAATTTAAAGGAAAATTGTCACATAAATTTACATGTATGTGTGTTGAAACCTAGTACTCTAGATTTTTACATCCAATTTCAACTATTAAGCCAGCCCATTTGCCACTTCAAAAGCTAATCAATTTTTTAGTTGTATAATTATCTTATATGTGTCAAATATATTGTAAATTTAATATTTTATAACGTGTTGTTCACGTAATCATGTTTCTTCCTTTATTTACAATCGGAAAGCATTATTTTTAAAAATAATTTAATATATATATATATGGACACCATGAAAAAAAATTTCTAGATTCGCCACTAATTATTAAATGAGTGGGTTGAGTCTTGATTTAATGATGATAAAGAAAAAAGTAATACAAAGTGAAAATAGCTTGCACCGATTTTTCAAAATGAAAAATAGAATTTATATTATATTTATTTGTAGTTTTGTATAGAATTCTTCATGTATAAATAAATAATAATATCTCTATGTTTACATACAGTGACGGAACTAGGGGTAGGCAGGGGATGGTGGCCGCCCACCCTCTTCGCCGGAAACTGAAACCCCTCCCCTGAATATCTCTCTTCCCGCCGGTTTCCATTGTTGCCGGCGCCCCCCTGTCTTCGTTGCTAGTACAGGCCTGTTATTCATTCCTCTTCCCTTTTGATTTTGTTTGCCCTAATTCACCTAATAAAACGATTGCGTTTCAGTTTTATTTTTAAAGGATAAAACTACGTTGTTTTTATCTCTCTC
>CAOJBJ010356320.1:0-11238 GCA_948291685.1 Euphorbia celastroides | reverse complement strand
CATATTCAAATCAGATTATTCAATGAATATTTGCCGTGTAAAATTATAAACATATATGAAATACATAACTTTCCATTATCATTAGTTTAATATAAAATATCCTTCTGACCTATATAATAAGATGTTAACATCCAATTATGTTGGAAATGTCAGAATATACCATAAATAAAAAAAATATACATTATAGATGAATGTTTTATGCATAAAGACATACATTATGTACAAACTAATTAGGCAGACTTGTATATATAATTCACACATGTAAAATATACCATTTAATCTAGAGCAAAATGACAATTAATCAATTACATTTTACCAAACAACATAACTAACATATCACCAGTCTCATGATATACCACAAACCATAAAACCATGTGAAATATGCCACTTCAAAATATATCATAAGTAGCAAATTGTATTACGAAGTATACCATAACAATAACAAAATATACCAAAATTCATTCCAAAATATACCATAACACTACAACAATATTCCAAAGTGTATTCACATTTCGAAAAAGGCCCAACAAGAATTACTAGACCACTGTAGACCCTAATTCGTTCTCTCTTTTCAAGTAGGTATATGATTTTGTTTTAGTAAAAAAATATGAAAAACAACAAAATCCAACCCCAAAACACTCCAGTTGACTCTAAATCAGAAACTGGTTGGGTGAGGATTATATAAGTTTTGCGTTTTAGGATCTGAGTTATTAGTTGCTAACAACAGTTCATCCATGGCGAAATATGAATCAAGAACTACAGTATTAATAACTCCACCTCTAAAGACAACAAAACCCAAGAAATTCCCATAATAACGCTCAAGAACAAGAAATTAGAGACGAAGGATGGCATCAATTGGGTTTAGGTGGAAAACAAACCGGAATTAGAAGTTGAGGACTGCGTTGCAAAATCCGATACGAAGCTTTTCACGAACGACGGAAATAAACTGAAAGCGACGGTGGAGTTCAAGACCGACGACGCGAAATCGGTGATGGACGGTTTGGTTGAGCTGTTTAGAGGAGTCGACGGTAGAGCTGTTTAGGTTTTGATTCAGAGATGTTTTTCGGGGATTTAATTAGAAAGGGTAAAAATGATTATATTAAATGGGGGTATATTTTAAATTTAATTATTAATTGGGTAAAAAGGGGTATCATGTTAAATTAAAACTCTATTCCTAAAATCAAAACTTTATAAGGGGACATATCTTTAACTTCCCCATTCTTTTATGAAGTCGGTTTATATGAATTGAAAGGTGGGCGTTCTGTTAATTCTATTACAACCTGAATATCATTTGTATGTACAAAAGACCATGTGCTTAACACCTCAAAAGCTTCCCATATGGCTTATCATTGATTTATAATATCAACTGTACTATACAATAAATTAACGGGTTTTGGCATATATCACTTTCTGGCATTAATGTGATCCTAAATTATCGAATTGAAGAGTATATCAACACCTAATCAAAATTGATACATAAAATCAAGGATATCAACTGCATGCAGAACTCATCAAATGTTGATACTTGCCGAAATATTTTGAAAGCCCCAAATGTAAAGTTAACGCACAAACTCAAACTAACCACCATAATGAAGCTACTTTCTTTTCAACTGAAACTAAATGTAACTAAAACCGATCTTTTCCAGCGTATTTTACAACTATACCGAAGCAAACTGAAATCTAATCGCCAATAAGTTGATATAAGACCCCAAATGATGTCAAGTGCATCGTCTTTCGAATCTTTCGAACAGATAAAACTCAACAGCTTAGTGAATTTAAGAAGACAGCAATTAAAATAGAACTAACTCATCACGAATGCACTGAAAAATATACTTCTCAAATGCCATAACCGAGGTTAGTTTGCACCGTCTTCAGGCTTCGGTTCGTCTTTTGGTTTGGAAGGCGATGGAGTGGCTTCTACACCTATTTCAGCTCTCAGATCATTGATGCTCTGCTCTAGTTCATCTATTCAGCTCCCCATTTCATCGAGTGCAATGAAGTTAAGGAAAAAAAATAGATCGAATTCCAGGTCTAAATGAGCAGTTATTAATCATTTGGATGGAAAATATGAAACCCTCAAACTCCAATTTTATTGATGATGTGATTTGTGTGATGTTTAATGGTGGTTAAATGTGTAAATGCTACTCCTAATTGACTAAAAACAACATGATTTCATGTCCTTACCCTTAAGAGCATAAAAATGAAAACTGCAACCTAACCCCGGATTAGTGTTTTAAGCAACTTTGATAATGATGGAACTTATTAATGGGTTTTCTGTTAGTTTATAAAATAAGAGAAGGATATTCTTTGTGATGATGGAATCCGACATTGTCTGGAACCTGGATTGCTGCAAAATTCAACAACATTGAGTCAACACACATGAACTTTCCTTGTAGTTTTGATAACTTCACTTTCAACTACAAACTCACCATCTGTTGAAGAAGATTTTGCACCTGCAGAAAAGCGAAAAACCATTAAGCAAATGCTATTACTGTAACTTGAACCGTACAAGTAACTGGTAGAGCTAATAGCTCATTGGAATTATAGTTGAGCTGAAGTGTTGAAATCGTCACTATCATCTACCTCTTTCAACAAAACAATGTAAACAGGAAAGGGAATAACTCAAAAATAGCAGGTGGCAAGTTGACACTACAGAATTTCACCAAAAATAGTATATATATTTTATAAAGTTAGAGACAAAATCACCATAGTATCGACAAGTAACAACTAATTCCTAAATGGTATTGTATTGACAACCAAGATTCTTTGGAGTTAATATGCACCCAAGAGGTGTAAGAGTAAGATATTCCGAGCTCATTTCTTGCCTTCTCTTTTTTTTAAAAAAAAAAAATTAAGAAAGCATTCCCAAAATAGTTTGAACTGAATCACACAGAAAATAATATCTTCGAAGGATTTTTCAGGAACTTACAAAGGCAGTCATATCAGCAGTACTCTGCTTTGGATCTTCAGCATCATGCCCATCCTGCAAAAATGTAGTACGAGACAATAAGATTGGCAACATAAACCGATACAAAGATACCCATACATAATTGAAACATAAAGTCATAAAATTTGTAAATGGATGGAGAAGAAAGGAGCCCTTCACAGCCAATGACATTTAACTTAATAATAGAACTTCGTTTTCTAATTGAGCTCCAAACACGAATATGGCGATAAGAGAAACAGACTCCAAGCCTCGACAAGAAAAACTGAACACTTTACCTATAAGCTACATTTTAATTTCATCACGGAACTTCATTTAGAAGAAAAATTGATCTAAAACCAGATACTAGCACTAGCAATTTTTCCATATCTCTGTTGTAGGTCTAACTTAAACACCATTCTAAGGGCTTGTTTGGGATTGCTTTCTCAGACTGCTTTCTCTGAAAGCTCCATTTTGAAGCTTTCCCTGAAAGCAACAAATTGTAGTTCAGGGAAAACGATTTCTTATTTTCTTAAATTATTAGTATGAAGGATCAAAATGCACTGTCCAAGTCCAAAATATGCTATTGTATGAAAAGTTTGTGAGACTAACTTCTAGGGACGAAGGCTCTGACAGTAATTCCAAACGAGCTCTAAGAAATAATTATGTTCAATCATGAGAAGTCCTAGAAAGTGCAAAGCAAGAATAGTGCTGTTTGTATTGATATATGGGATACAAGCTGCTTCATTTGGCTTATTCACTTTCTCACAAATGTTCTAAAGGGAAAAACTTAAACCCATTCGTATAACAGATGCCACTATTGAAATAAAGATAAAAGTCTTGAAAGTATACACTAGAAAAGTATAGCATCAGATCCCTCTTAATCTTATTGATTTTACCAATCATAGCTAGGGTATAAGAGAACCATCCTACATAGTTTATACAGAACCGACAAACGATAACAATTCAATTCTTTTTCACTGTTATATCAATAAAAGCAGTTTGCCTCTGAGGCATATATGCCATTACATCAACAAAATGGAATCAACAGTATCATTAAGTTCAAATCATAAACAATTTCACCAAACTAATATGCAAAAATGTACATCAACGAATCATAAGCAGGAGAATATCAAAACCAGTTCAAACTGACCAAGAATGCATCAAACATTGGAGTTGAAAAATAGACAGTTCATCTCAAATAACCGAAATTGAATTCCATTTGTCCTTAGATACGCAAATAAACTGCATCATATTGAGTACATCTACATCCCTCTCCGCAGAATATAAAATTTTAGGAATCATGATGATGAAACTCCAAAAAACAAAAAAATCATCATAATTTTTCAAACATAGATCACACCAGGTTGAATGTACTGCATCAATCAAACAGAAAGGTGAATGTCCACAAATGCGAGCAAAAAGAAGAAAATTCAGATATCTGTTCCGATTAATTTTACAAATATAGAAAAATTGAGGCGAATATTTACCATTTCGAAGCTGCAATGGAAGTTGGAGTGGAAAAAGCAAAAGGAAAAGCGTGGTCGCAGAGTGTGGAGAGTAGTTCTGATCTAAGGCTGCCTAATGACAAATTTGCCCTTGTTTGGTTCAACGGAAAATGTGAATATTACATATTTTTCTGACATGTATGCTACATTGTAAAGTTAATGTTAATATATAGAACCTCATTTGTTTAATCATTAGTGATAGTAATTGAATAATGTAAGAGCATTTACAATCACACACCAAAACGTGTGGTTGGAAGGAAAATTGGTGTTCTGTTATGGTGTCATATAAGTTTGGTGCGGTACTCTAGTAATATCAAACTTTTTTTATAAAAATTTATTCATTTTAATTGTTAGTTTATGAGTTAATATTTTATTGTTAAAGTATTGATTAATTTATTTTATAATGTAATTCATAAGTTTTTGGTATTTCTTTTGTATTGTATTGCAGTTTGGTGTAAAGCGTTAAAAATTGCAATACTGTAAAATTATAAGATTATAGTGTAAAGTAGAATTTAGTTTTAAAAATGGAATACTAATATTTACCTTATTTAATATAAATTAACATAAAATCTCTAATATAAATTTATGTAAATGCTCCCTAGTTCTAAAAAATCACTAATAAATGAGAAAAAATTACGGAAAATAGCAGGCGATATATTGTAAAACTTTAAAAAAAGTTTAAACATTAAAATCATAGAAAAGAAAAATAAAAACCACAATTCCAAAATTGCTTTTCAGCTATTAAATTATTAAAAAACTGTTTCTCATGTGTTTATTTCTAACATAAAGACTTTTTTGGGTCATATTCTATCCTTTAAATGCTCCTTTAATACCCGACCTATTAAAATAACATTTTTGATACTTCACCTATCTAATTTTGGTACATTTAGTGTTAATATTAACTGAAAGTAAACTCTCTTAGCGGAAAATACAATCAACAACGTCAATGACCCTATTAAAATTACTTTTTTAATTTCATTTCATTTTTCATTACTTTTACTGTGGCCTATTTTCATCTTTTATCTAAAAACAATCAAAAAGTGAAATGCTTTTTTTCACGTAGGGAAACAAAAAAAGGTACAAAACAGTGTTTTAATTTATTATTTATACAAATAGAAGGATGAAATTGAGAAATAGATACATTCATTAATAAAAGAAGAAACTAAAATCAATTGAATTGCATCGAGAAGAGGGGATATTGTGGTGACCCACCTATAAACAAAATTTCTATCATGTGAAGAGATTGGACACCTCTTATAATTAGTAAAGAGCCAAATTAGCACAATCATATAAGAAATAACAAGAAGAAATAAGATAAATAATTTAAACAAGGAATATATATACCTAGAATCTTTAAATACTAAGAAACAAAATTCAAATATATATATGGCAATTTGTTTCTTCAAGATAAAACCCAGAAATAATGAAATCTGGTTTTATAACAGAACCATTCAAAAGCAACGTGCAAAATTAATATTGCTTTGCAAAACACAAAAAGAAGACCACACTAAGGGCTTGTTTGGCGTTAATTTCCTAAGCTGTTTTTTCTAAAAGCTCTATTTTGAAGCTTTTTCTAAAAACAACAGATTATAGTTTTGGGAAAGCTGTTTTGACAGCTCTTAACTTTTTGGTATAAATAATCAAAATGCACTGTCAAAATTAAAAAAATGATGTTATATGAAAAATTTAGGATATCAACTTTTGAGGATAACAGCTCTGACAACAATGTCAAACAGAATCAAAGACTAACTGCTTGATATTACATTCTTCTTTCTCTTTGTAGTTTGTACTACTTAGCTCTTTGAGTTGAGCCAATTTTAGAACTTCTCGAGCTTTCCTCTGACCCGACCTTGATGCAGTCATTTCTTTAACAAGTTCAATCACTTCACTAATGTTGGCCCTTAGGTTTGCTTCTGTATAAATAAATTAAATTAAAACACTGTTTTGTAACTTTTTTTACTTCCCTACATGAAAATAAACATTTCACTTTTTTATTGTTTTTAGATAAAAGATGAAAATAGGTCACAGAAAAAATAATGGAAAATAAAATGAAATTGAAAAAGTAATTTTAATAGGGTCATTGTGTTTTCCGTTAAGAGAGTTTACTTTCAGCTAATATTAACATTAAATGTATTAATTAAAAAGGCCATAGGTAGAGGGACATTTAAAAATGGAATATGACCCTCTTTATGTGTTATTTCTCTGTTTCATTTCCCTGACTTGTATTGCCACTCCAGTATTCCCGCTTCTCTCTCCATTTTCATCGCCGATTCAAAGGTAATTTCTGCTCTCTTTCTCGATTTTTTCTGCTCAATCGTGTTCTTGTTGCCGATTCCGGCGACAATGTCACTGTGTATAGCTGTCGGATCTCTGCTTAGTTGCCTAATTTAGGGATGCAATAATACAGTAGTCTCACTCGGTGAGCTTGTAATCTATGTCGTAGTTCGCCTGAAAAAGCCTATTTAAGGCTCGATTCTGGCGGCTGTAGGTGCAGCACGTTTCAGTTTCTATTTTCTTTGGGATTTATTAGGTCTACAGAGTGTATTTCTTAAGGCTTAGAAATTTGACATTAGCGTTGCTTGAAGAATCTTGAAAGGAATTGAAGTGGGCTTTACTGCATGTGCTTTATCCTTTATTTGCATTTCTCTGATGTTGACCGTTTTGATTTTACATGCTTGCTATAGTAATCAGTTGTGTAAACTGGGTCATTGTTTTTGTGTTTGCTACATGCATTGTTTGGTTCTTATGACCTTTTTCACTTTCTCTTTTTCTTTGGAATTTCTTATGTTTAGCGAGTATATTTCCTATAGGCTTAGAAACTTGACACTAGTTTTGCTTGAAGAATCTTGAAAGGAATTGAAGTGTGCTTTACTGCATGTGCTGTGTCCTTTATTTGCATTTCTCTGATGTTAACCGTTTTGATTTATGTTGTTTGTTGCTATAATCATCAGTTTTGTGTTTGCTTGGTCATTGTTTTTGTGTTTGCTGCCTGCATTGTTTTGTTCTTATGACCTTTTTCACTTTCTGTTTTTCTTTGGAATTTCTTGCGTTCAGAGAGTATATTTCCTGAAGGCTTAGAAATTTGAGACTAGCGTTGCTTGAAGAATCTTGAAAGTAATTGATTACTGCATGTACTTTGTCCTTTATTTGCATTTCTCTGATGTTAACCGTTTTGATTTTATGTTGTTGCTATAATCATCAGTTTTGTGTTTGCTTGGTCATTGTTTTTGTGTTTGCTGCCTGCATTGTTCTTATGACCTTTGGTATTGTTTTCAGATGGGTGACAGTTCCGATGACATGTCTGACATTAGCGACTCTGAAATTGAGGAGTACGTTGAGAAGCCCTTTGAGGAGCTGAAAGCTGGGAAATACAAAGTCAAGGTGAATGGATTATTCAGATGCCCATTCTGCACTGGAAAGAAGAAGCAGGATTACATTTACAAGGACTTGCTTCAACATGCAACTGGAGTGGGCAAGGGTTCTGCCAATAGGCGAGGAAAGCAGAAGGCAAACCATGTTGCCTTGGCAAAGTACTTGAAGGAATACCTGGTTGATGGAGTAGATCCTAGTCAAATGCCCCCTGCACCTCGAGCAGTCAATCCAACTCCAGAAATTGTCGATGTTTATGTATGGCCATGGATGGGAGTGGTGGTTAACACAGGGAGGGAGCCTAATGAGAGTAAATCTGTTCTTGATAATAAATATTGGTTGAAGAAGTTTGAGAAGTACAAGCCTTTGGAAGCCCATACTTTTTGGGATGATGCTGAGAAAACTGGACAGGCTGTGTTGAAGTTTAGCAATGACTGGAATGGTTTGAAGAATTCGACTGATTTTGAAAAAGCATTCGAGACATTGTATCATGGGAGAAGCGATTGGATGAAGAATATAGCAGATCCTGGTTCAAGTGTATATGGCTGGTGTGCTCGGGCTGTTGATTATCAGTTAGAGGGTCCAGTAGGTGATTATCTCCGGAAAGAAGGGAAGTTGAGGACAATTTCAGACATCGTTCAAGAAACAACTCAGAGCAAGAATGTTGTTGTGGCCAACCTGGCCAATGCAATTGATCAGACAAATGAAAATCTGGACCGTCTTCAGTATAAGTACAATGAGAAGACCATGAACATGAGTCGGATGCTTGAAGAGAAAGACAGACTGCACTATGCTTTTGTTGAAGGTTTGTGCTCTGCTATCCATCTTGATCGCATAATTATGGTTCCAACTACTTTCAGCACAAGTGTCTTTTTGTCTGCTTTTGGTAAAACTAATTTGGCTTGTGCATTTTGAGAAGGTTATGCCATAGTCGCTTTTGCAACGAAAAATGGCCTTAGGCAAAGCTCTTAATTCGTTCTTGTGGTTTGGCATTTCACGATGGCTGAACCAAGTTGTTAATGGCTTACTCAGTGTTTCCTACTTTCCTTAAAGATTTAGAAAATGCATAGCTCTTTTATGAATGATAGTGACTTTGTTATTCATGTTGACTGTTCAAAAGGCCATGTATGAAACCACACACAGTTCACTATAATTTTCAAGGCTGCTTTGATTATTCTTGACATGCTACATGCTTTAACAAAGCTTGAATAGGTCTCAAATTTATCCATTTTTTCATTTGTTTGAATTTATAGTTCAACAATTTTAATTTGGGATATCTGATAATGTTGATTTGCTCTTTAGAAACAAGGAAGATGCAGCGGCTTGCTCGTGATAATGTTCTTAGAATCTTAGAGGAGCAACAAATGTTGAATGATGAGCTGGAGTCGAAAAAGAGGAAAATCGACAGTTGGAGCAAAGAACTGAACAAACGTGAAGCTTTGACCGAGCGTGAGAGACAAAAACTTGACGAGGAGAAGAAAAAGGTATCAATTCTGCCTCTTTGTTTTAACCTGTTTGCTTTAACTAATTTTTCCTGGATACACTTTTTTGTTATTTAAATGAATTCCAATTCGCTCCTTTTTTGCTCAAATACAACAAATTTTCCATGTCAGAGAATCTAACAAGTAGAAATTACTACATGGAATGAATGGGTAAAACTCTTTATTTTATGGACTGTTCTGGTTCACCCATGTCTTGTGCTCTAATGACGATAGCTTGTTGTTCCGGAATGATGATAGAAACAATTCGCTCCAGCTGGCATCTATGGAACAGAAAAGAGCTGATGAGAATGTGTTACTTATTGAAGAGCAAAAGGTTGGCTGTTTCTTGTAAAACATTCTGGCATTTATGCCACTCCTCTTTGTGTAGTTTTTCTGTTTCTCTTACTGATGGAAAATTTTTAAAATGTCAGAGGGAGAAAGAAAAGGCACTCAAGGAGATTCTTGAGCTGGAAAAGAGGTGTGATGCCAAGTAGAAGTTGGAGATGGAAATTCAAGAGCTGAAAGGACAGTTGCAGGTGATGAATCATCTCGGTAACAAAGATGATGCAGCTGTCCAAAAGAAAATGAAAGAAATGAGCGATGAACTAGAGCAGAAGATAGAGGAAATGACTAGTGTAGAAGAACTAAATCAGACTCTTATTGTGAAAGAGCGCCAAAGCAATGATGAGCTTCAAGAAGCTCGCAAAGAATTGATTGCGGTATATTCTTCTCTTTCTTTTTCCTAATTTCAATACTGCAAATGACTCAACTTATCCTCTTTTCAAGTATATGAAGCTTACCACTGCCTCCCCTCTTTAACCATTTACTTATTCAGTTCATAATCAATGGGATTAGAGTCTAACAGTCAAGATTGGTGGTGGGAGACAATTTCATATTAATCAAAACTGTATTGTCAAGGAACATTGGACATCAATTTTGAACTGCTAATATGGAATAGGCCTTTTTATGTACGGGTGTGTCAGGTATCAAGTATGGAGGGGAGAAAAATATTGCAGTTATACAGTTTATGTTAATTGGTATTATTAGCTATAGTGCAGCCTCATTAGGAGTATAGTTCTGAATGTTCTAGTAGTTTATGTAGTAGGGTAATCTAGACAATTATCCCCAATGATTAGCTGTAGTTGGTTATGGTTGCTTGTCTTATTAGCTGGGTCTGTTATATACATGAGGAAGCATTGACTACAATATTATCTATGAAATTAATCAATCATTTATCTCTCTCTCAACTATTCTCTATTCTCCCTAAAATTCCTCTGTTTCTCATCCCCTTCTTCTCCTCAACCCCCTATTTCCTCTAAGTTACTAATCCCATCAAGTTCAATACGTGACAGGGTGGTCATTAATTCTAGATTGAGAAGAATGAAGGAATATGGGGTTTAAATATAAGTAAAACCACTAGTGAGATCAACAACCTGCAGGCTTTTGTTCTCAGCTAGAACTTAGATTCGTGAAGATGAAAGTCAGAACTTTGACACAAGAACCCTAGGTGAATTGCTCCTTTGAAATACTAAAATGCCAACTTATATAGGAAGTGAAAGGCGCCTAAGGCGATGGACTCAAGCATAGACTGTAGACTAAGGTGATAAGCAACAATAGGTATTAGGAAGCGGTCCGAGTGAAATTGGGAGCTCAAGTTTCTGAAAATATACACTCTAAAACCTAATCCATAAAAATAAATGTAAAACAAATGAATCCCAAAATCTGTCATCTTAAGCTGTCTATAAAGAAAATGATTATATATCATAAGTCCAAAATGCTTAGATGATTGCCTGTATAATTGCACATTTGAGAGCTGTGGCCTAAGAAGCACGGACACGGAAACGGAAACCGACACGGAAACGGAAACGGACACCGCGAAACGCCATTTCTAAAAAATATAGATTTGGAAACTGTGGGGAAACGTGTAAATAATAAAAATACAGGGGCATAATTATAA
>CAOJBJ010356315.1:0-13508 GCA_948291685.1 Euphorbia celastroides | reverse complement strand
TGTAACAAGAAATCAAGCGGTAATATTAAATGTACTATTATGGAGTAGAAAATATTATTAACTAAAAGTTAAGCACTAAAAATGCTATATAAAACAATATCATTAAACATTTCTTGCTTTATTGATGACTCAAAAATTGTTTTCAATGAATCTAGTTTTGAAAACCTTTTTCTGATAGATAAGTACCGTTTTACTCGATTCTATCCAACTCCTTATCCAATACTTACTTGCTTTAGCATAGAAGTTCGATTGTAAGCTCTTTCTCAAATAAGAGGTTTTTGGTCAATGAAATATGACAAACTCAAAAACTTCAAGTTTTGACATCAACTTTTTAATCAAAGTTATTAGTAAAACTTACTATTCAAGAAAAAAGATCATCTACATCAAAATCTTTTAAATTATTATTTAAATATATAGTCTTAAAGTTTTAGCAAGATTTATGAATGCATTATGATCCAATGAATTAAAAGAAGAAAAGATATTATCAATCATGTTTGTTTTATTTTTAATTTAAATAAGAAAGAATGTATTAAAACATGAATACTAATTTTTTATTTGATGAATTGAAAAATTTCATGATCCGTTCATTACCTTAATTATATTTATTAACTTTTTATTTTTAAATTGATTAAGTAGAAATATATATTAACAATAGTATAAAACTAATAAAATAGGACCCCTTTTTCTTTGGGACTTCAGGCCGTCGCCCCTATCGCCACGACCCTGTTGCTGTTGCAAGAAACTCGGGAATCCGGAAAGATTGCATCCTCCCAATCTTAGTATCTTGTCGAATTGATGGATTTTGTGCTGCTAACAACGGACAAAAGGTTGTTCGATAACTGAAGATCATATAGATTTTTCAGTTGAAGAAAAGAATCGATCTCTATAGTGCCATTGAGCTCATTGGAACTCAATACAATGACTTCAATATTAGAAAGCCAAAAAATCGAGTCTGGAATCGACCACTTAGTTTATTGTAATCGAGGCGTAACTTGGTAAGCTCTGTAAGATTTCCAATAGAAGAAGGGATCGCCCCGTAAGAGTCTGTACTTGCCAAATCCAAAATGTTGAGACTAGTAAGTTGACCAATCCAATCCAAGGTTCTCGGGTCAAAATTATTGTCTGAAATTGACAAATGTGCGATTCGAGACAAATTGCCAACCGAAGAAGGAATACTTCCCCTGAAGAAGTTCTCAGAAAGATCCAAGACACTAAGCTTTGTAAGATTACCAATCGAAGACGGTATTTCCCCCTCGAAAAAACATTGTCTAGCTGTAAAAGTAGTCGAGTTTCGCTATAGAAACCGGTAATTGACCAGAAAAATTTGTAGTTCCTAATCTCAATATCTCAATTGGGATAGAAGTAGTACTAACCTCATTAAAATCCGGTAGATATCCATGAGATTCGGGTTATACCGTATGCTAAGAACATGAAGATTAGGCAACCGGAAAATACCTGAGGGAAACTCACTGAGAAGCGAACATCTTTCGAGAACGAGAGATGACAAAGAAGTTAAGTTTAACAAGTTATCTGGAACACGAGACGAGATGTTGACACTTGTCAAGTGAAGTTTTTCCAATCGGGGGAATTTCTCAACTAAATCTTCTAAACTCGGGTTGTAGAGAGTCAACGAATTCAATGATAGATCGAGAGAAAATATTTCTGAGGTAACTTGGCCAGCTACATTCAAGAAGCTGAGATTCAAATGTGTTAGTCTCGACAAGCTTTGGATCGCCTCAGGAATTTTCGAGAGATTGAAGTTGTTATAAGAAAGGTCGAGATTGGTGAGATGAACAAGCTCGAAGAGGGGGCTTGAGGAGTTGATAGACCCAAAAAGGCAACTTTTTGAAAGGTTAAGGCTGATCACGTGACCCGATTGGCTATGGCACTCAACTCCATCCCACGAGCAGCAGTTGTTTTCGGGTCTCCACGAGTTGAGTTTGGAGGTTTCGGTGCACGAAAAGTTATCGAAAATGAAACTTTGTTTGAATTGTAACAAAGCAGAGCGATCGCCATTGTGGCAGCTCGGGTTTTGTGAGTTGACAGAGAGAGGAATGAGTAGAATGGCAAGTAACAGAGAGAGATTGAAGAAAGTTTTCATAATGATATATAGATAGTATTTGTTTGATAAACAAGCTTTACTTTATATGGAAAAGTACTTAGTGTATAGGATATTTTGTACACCGAGCTGTCTTATTGAACCGGATTTATGAAGTATTTTATTGATACATGATTAAAGTGAGAAATCCTAATCTGGCTTTCATTGCTTTTCAGGCACCGTTTTGTTGACTTAATTGTAATTTAATATTAATACCATTTCATCATCAGGCTAAATGTATTTTAGTTGTCATGTTATATGCATTAGGATTTAAAAAAAAATAAGTGGTTGGATATGAACATAGTGAAAATAGACGTACAAGTACAAAGCGACAATAAATATATTCATTTAAAATTAGGAAAAGTAAAAATAAATATTAATGGAGTTCAATTTAGTTCATACATCGATCTCTAGGAGAAAGTATGAGTTTTGTTTTTGTTTTGAAAAAATATGCCTCAAGTAATTTTGCTTAACCAATGAGTAAAGTTGGTTGAATTAATTGGTCATATTTTTAGTAATTTACATATTTAATCAATTTTTAGACACAATAATTGAGATTGAGATGTGTATATAGGCTATTATATATTGTAATGGTACTAACAGATCTTGTAATTTTCAATTCTGATGCATATAACGTGGTCTAATATTATATTAAATCAGATTTTTAGTCAACCAAATTGTGCTTGTCAATAAAAAAAACCAATGGTTCTGAAAACCAGATCGGCCAGTTTATGTCGCCAGATCTGACTAGACTTATTTTAACTCTAGTTCAGTTGAGTTGTGGTGAACCGGACCGACTAAAAGTTTAAAGCAAACAAATAATTTCTTTTCCATATAAACTGGAATCAAAAGCAGCAAACAAAAACTTGTTATAGCAATATGAAAACATTCTCCTCTCTTTGCTTTCTGTTACTTTCCATTGTACTTATTCCTCACCCGGTCGGCTCACAGAACCCGAATTGTCAAGATGGCGATGGCTCTGCCTTGTTACAATTCAAACAAAGCTTTTCTTTCGACAACTTTTCGTGTGGTCCCATCAGAACCAGCAAGCTTAGCTCTTGGAAAATCGAAGAAAATTGCTGCTCGTGGGATGGCATAATTGTGACAATGTAACAGGTCATGTGGTTCGGGTTGACCTTTCGAGCAGTTGCCTTTTCGGTTCTATCAACTCTTCAAGCCCCCTCTTCCAACTCGTTCATCTCACGAATCTCGACCTTTCTCATAACAACTTCAATCTTTTCCACAGTTCCCGAGGCGATCCAGAGCTTGAAGCATCTAACCCATTTGAATCTCAGCTCCTCGAATTTCACAGGCCAAGTTCCATCAGATATATTCGAGCTTTCGGGTTTGGTTTCTCTTGATCTATCGATGAATTCACTAGTGCTTCAGAAACCGAGTCTAGAAGCTATACTCGAAAAGTTCTCCCAGTTGATGAATCTTCACTTGGCACTGTCAACATTTCGTCTCATGTTCCCGATAACTTGTTGAACTTAGCTTCTTTGCAATCTTTCGTTCTCGAAAGATGTTCGCTTCTCGGGGAATTTCCCTCTGGTATTTTTCAGTTACCTAATCTCCGTGTTCTTAACATTCTATTTAATCCCAATCTCAGCATATATCTACCCAAATTTGATTGGGTTGGAAATATCCCACTCGAGATACTGAGACTAGGTGCCACAAATTTTTCAGGTCAACTACCTCTTTCGATATCTAACCTCAAGTCATTGACTACTTTTACTGCTAGACAATGTCATTTCGAGGGGTCGATACCCTCTTCGATTGGAATCTTACCAAGCTTAGTGTCTTGGATCTTTCTGACAACGACTTCAGGGGAAGCATCCCTTCTTCGATTGGCAATCTCTCCCAACTCACTCAATTGCAACTCTCAGAAAACGGTTTCATTTCTGATACCTTGCATTGGCTCGGTGGACTAACCAATCTTAAGGTTTTGGATTCGGCATATACCAAATTACACGGGCCGATCCCTTCTTCCATAGGAAATCTGACCCGGCTTACTAAGATACGTCTCAGTTACAATCAACTAAGTGGTCAAATTCCAGACTCGATTTTTCGGCTTCCAAATATGAAAGTCATTGTACTGGGTTCCAACCAACTCAATGGCACCGTCGAGATCGATTCGTTTCTTAAACTGAAACGTCTTTATGATCTCCAATTATCATATAACAATCTGCACCTTATTAGAAGTTCTTCCGCCAATTCAACTCTCCCCAAGTTTAGGATTCTGAGATTGGCAGGATGCAATCTTTCGTAGTTCCCGGCATTCTTGAGTCAGCAACCCGAACTTGAAATTTTGATGCTGTCATATAACAACATTAAGGGACAGGTCCCCAAGTGGCTGTCCGGTTTGGAGAGGCTTAACTTCTTGGATTTGATTTTCTCACGGGTTTCGAGCGTCCAATCCCGGGTTTAACCCTCCCGTGGAGTAGCTTAAATGTTTTACGCCTCGCCTCGAATTTGTTCCAAGGACCGCTACCAAGACCGCCATCTTCCATATCCATTTATGATGTTTCGGGAAACAATTTCAGCGGAAATGTCTCGACATTGTTCTGCAGTTTGAAGAATCTTTCAGTCTTGTCTTTGTCTGACAACAACTTAAGTGGCAACTTGCCATCCTGTTTAAGTAGCATAGCAAGTTCTTCGTTAGTTCTGAACCTGAGAAACAACAGTTTCACTCGAAATCTCCCAGGAAATTTTACACCGGGTTGCTCGTTAGAGCTGGTGGATTTCAGCCAGAACAAATTTGAAGGCGAGTTTCAGAGATCATTAGCAAATTGTTCGAGGCTAGAAATCATCAATCTTGAGGAAAATCATGTGAAAGATGTGTTCCCTTCTTGGTTGGGTGTTTTGGCGAATTCTCGGGTTCTGTCATTGAGATCGAACGGTTTTTACGGGTCGATAGGAAAGCCTTTGACCGAATTTGAGTTCGCAAAATTGCAGATCATTGACCTTTCGAATAACAAATTTGTAGGCAAGTTGTCACTCGAGTACCTCGAAAATTCTGTTGCCATGAAGAGTGTTGATTCTGACCAACTAGTCTATATGCAGTCGAACACGAGTTTTCGAATTGGCAACTACATATGGACTTTTCCGAGACCGTTCTACATCAGAATTGTGTCCAAAGGCACAGAGAGAGCATACACTCAGATTCTGGAAATCTTCATGGTTGTTGATCTCTCGAGCAACAAATTCGAAGGCGAGATTCCCGAAACTATTGGGAGCCTTACAAATCTTCAACTTCTGAACCTCTCGAACAACATTCTCACGGGTCATATACCGAAATCTTTGCCCGACCTTGGCAAGCTCGAAGCATTAGACCTTAGTAATAACAAATTATCAGGGGAAATCCCGATTCAACTCTCGGCCCTCACGTTCCTCTCGGTCTTCAATGTCTCTCACAATAACCTCAGTGGACTTGTACCCCAAGGAAACCAATTTGACACGTACCCGAACGACTCGTTTTCAGGTAATCTGGGGCTTTGTGGGCATCCTTTGTCGAAACAGTGCGGGGCTTTGCCTATAATTCCTTCAAAAGATGATGAAGACAAAGAATCGCCATTTGAACTTAACTGGGAGACACTGTTGATTGGATTCGCCGGTGGATTAGTCATAGGAGTGTCTTTTGGTAGTGTTGTCGATGTAATGAAGTACGAATGGCTTGTTAAGAAATTCGAAAGGTGGATTCGGAATTGGAGAAACTGATCGAAAAAATGCATTAATATATTCTTCGCTGTTGTTGAAGTGTAAAATATGATTTTGATTAGTGTATATACTTTATTTTGTTGTCGTTATGGTTGAAAAGCACTGATGTATTGTTCGAGTGACTTGTGTTTCCATTCTTGATCTGCCATAAATACAAAAATATACAACAGAATAAGGAATTTCTGCAAAATACATTAGAATGAGGTTGTCTTTGAAATCTAACAAGTAATGGAATATTAGCACATCGAGTCTTTTGGTTTTCTCTGCATTTCAGGATTAATATATGATGGAATGCGAGCTGAATCAGCTATTGTACACGTCAGCGATCCGTGTGAAGAAACAGGCTGTCATTTAGCTGAGCATTTTCTCTTTCTTAGCTGTCACTTGTAACGGATTTTCCCGCCATTTCCTTTACTTACTTTCTTCGCCTATATATATAAGGCAGCTTCCTATTGTAACTCTGTTATGCGAAATTAATAAAAGAAATTTCTCCTTGATTTCAATATATTCATAATACTAACCATAAAAATAATAGAAATTTCTCTCACAATTGACACATTTAAACCTCTCATCATCAGAATTCTCGGGACAAATTCCTTCAGGAATTTTGCAGCTTTCTGATATGGTTTCTCTCGAAATTCGTTGGTTTTTTGGGAGCCTAGTTTGAAAGATTTTTTTGAAAAATTCACCCATTTGACCGAACTTCGGCTAATCAATGTCAACATTTCTTCACCTGCACCTCATAGCATGTCAAACTTAACTTCTTGTCAACTCTTCTCCTTGAAAGCTGTTCGTTGCTCGGTGAATTTCCCTCGAACATCTTAAATTTACCGAATCTTCGCGATTTCAGCCTGTGGGATAATCCGAACATTTCAGGATTTCTACCTGAGTTTTGTGCTGGTAGCCTGCTAGAGGAGTTGTGGCTTGACTACACAAATTTATCGGGTCAGATACCGGATTCAATAGGGACACTCGAGTCATTAAGAATTATCAGCGCTAGGGAATCTCGTTTTGAGGGGACAATACCGTCTTCAATTGGTAACCTTTCCAAGCTTGACACTTTGGATCTTTCCCATAACTACTTTTTCGGGAAAATTCCTTTGTCTTTAGGCAATCTTTTTCGGCTCACATACTTGGTTCTTTCGTGGAACAAATTCACCCTGTGACATTGCATTGGGTAAGTAAACTATCCAATCTTCAAATTTTGGATTTGTCGGATAACAACTTGTTCGGTTCAATCCCTTCTTTGTTACGAAACCTGACACATCTTGAAGGCTTATGGCTTAATGTTAATCAACTAACGGGTGAAATCCCGTCTTAGTTAGGCAATTTTACAAAGTTAAACTACCTCTACATTTACAACAATCAGCTGCAGGGTTCGATCCTGAACTCAAATTTTCAGCTTCCGAATATTCAATCTATCGGTTTTCGTTCCAATAATCTTACCAGATCGCTTAGGTTCGATACTTTTCCACAGTCAAAACATCTTTGGTTTTGCAGTTGTCAAAGAATCAGTTGTCCCTTGTCAGCAGTTCATATAGTAATGTTACTCTCCCGAAATTCAAGTTCCTTGGATTGGGTCAATGAAATCTCTCCGAGTTCCCGAGCTTTTTGCACGGTCAACATCGTTGCTTTTGGTTCTCTACAACAACAACATTAAGGGATATGTACCTGAGTGGATATTCGATTTGCAAAGTCTTTCCATTTTGGATTTGAACAACAACTTTCTTACAAGTTTCGAGCGTTTTAAGGAAACACTGGTGTTGTGCGGTTTAACGCCTTTGTTCATTTTGGATATGTCAAGCAATAACCTGACAGGCGACTTGCCTCCCTGTTTCGGGAATTGGGGAAGTTCTGGAATGTATTTGAACCTGAGAAACAACAGTCTCTCGGGTGAAATGCTCAACAATTTCCAAAGTGGTTGTGGATTGAAGGTGATAGATTTGAGTCAGAACCGAATTAAAGGTGAGGTACCAAAATCATTATCCAATTGTTCAATGCTAGAAATCCTCAATCTCGGTGAAAATCGGATAAAAAGTGTCTTCCCTCATTGGTTGGGTGTTCTTTTACATCTTAAAGTGTTGTCTTTGAGATCCAACAAGTTTTAGGGAGAAACTGGACAATCTTTGAGCAAACTCGAGTCCAACCGCTTGCAGATTATTGACCTTTCGGACAACAGTTTCACTGGCAAGTTGCCATTGGAGTACTTCGGGACTTGGGATGCCATGAAAAGTGTTGATTCTGATGACCGGTTGGAATACATGGAAACCAGCATCAACTTGTGTGATTACATCAAAAGCAGAAAAAATGCAAAAGCAAACCATTGACTTTGATGAAAGTTTGCAAGACAACTTGTGTGATTACATCAAATAAAACACAAAATATGACAACTATCCCTACTTGTGGACCCACTTGTATCAAACCACGTTTTCAACTTGTAATTAAATATTTTCTTTCTCTTCTTTTCTAAAAACATGTCTTTTATAGTTTCATAATTTTACAAAAACGACTAATCACAAAGTATGTTTTTGAAAAATTATAGATTCGATAATGTTACACAAGTTATTTTAATAAATTTAACATTCATATATTCTAACTATATTATTTATGTATTACTTATCAAAATTTGAATAATTTTCAAAAAATTCTTCATTTTGTTATGATTTTTTAAAGTTAGGATCGATTTTTAATTAAAATAAATATAAAAAATTCTCAAAAAAAATCTCAAATTTGGTATTAATGTGTATTTTATATTTATAAAGAAACCTACAAATTTTTCACTTCAAAATGGAGAAGATTACCCTTTCAAATGTGTTTTCAAAATTTTGAGAGGCATACTTTTGCAAAATTCTGAAACCACAAGGCATGTTTTTGCAAAAAAAAAAAAAAAAATAAACTTCAAGGATTTTTTGCAAAAATGTGAAACCACGGGGTATGTTTTTAAAATTTATCTTAAAAAATCTTATATTTTTATCCAGATTAGTAGGCTTTCTTCAATTGAGTACTAACTAATAAGTTTCACTTCAATATTTAATATTTAGTAAGTTTCAGTTAAATTTAATTCAGCTATATAGTCATTTAGCTGAAAGAAACAAAATTTTAGTAAATAATTTTTCAAATTACAAAGAAAATTAAAAAGAGAAACTTTGTTTTAACGCTTCCAACTTTTTACTGTATCAAATGTTGAAGTGACTTTGTAAAACTATCGACAAACTTCTCTAATATGTATTGTTGTGTGCGCATTCACTAAAGTTAAAAATGATGATAATTAAATTAAGGATAAATTTAAAAAATATACGCTATTGTTTTACATTTTTACAAAAACATTTCTGAAGTTTATTTTTTTATAAAAACATACCTTGTTGTTTCATAATTTTGCAAAAACATATTTTTCAAAAATTTGAAACCACATTTGAAAGGATAATGTTCTTCATTTTGAAATGAAATTTTGCAGGTTTCTTTATAACAATAAAATACACATTAGTAATAAATTTGAGATTTTTTGAGAAGTTTTAATATTTATGTCAACTAAAAATCGTTCCCAACTTTAAAAAATCATAATAAAATGAAACAATCCTGAAAATTACTCAAAATTTGATAAATAATTCACAAATAATCTAGTTAGAATATATGAATGTTGAATTTATTAAAATAACTTGCGTAATATTATCGAATCTACAATTTTTCAAAAACATATCTTGTGGTTAGCCTTTTTTTGCAAAATTCTAAAAACACAAGATATGTTTTTGTAAAAAAATAAACCTCATGGATTTTTTGTAAAAGTATGAAACCACGGGATATGTTTTTGAAGTTTACCCTTAAATTAAACTTTTGAACTTTTTACCGTTTTCACTGTCTCTTGTGCAAAACCCTACGAAATTCACAGACAGTAAAAAAACATGATCCAAATCATTAAGGTAATTAATTACCCAATAATCTTTACTTTGTCTCTTTGGTCAAACATGTTATCTAAGACTTCTAGCTCAAGAGATTAGAGATTACTCCTCCACCTTCATTGGAATTTCCTCCAATTTTTTCATCTCTCAGAATCATTCTAGTGTGAATCAAATCTTTACAACAGAGCTATCAATTTACTTTGCATCCTATTTTTGGAGTTTGAGCGAGATTCAGTTCAGATCAAAGATTTCTATTTTCCCCCTTTTGAGTTCATATCGTCAAATTTCAATTCTTTTCTATGAATGTCACTTTTATGGAAGCTACTGAGGTAAGAAAAGCTTGACTATGGAAATTTCATTATTGTTTGACGAACTTACGCTGTTTAGAGGTGCAACACAGTAGAAAGATTGATTTTTGCACACTGGGTTTGAGAAAAGATTGATTTTTGCAAAATGGGCAGGAGAAAAGATTGATTTTTGTGAACTGGGTTGAAGAAAAGATTGATTTTTTCAAACTGGGTAGGAGAGAAGATTGATGTTTGTGAACTGGGCTGAAGAAAAGATTGATTTTTGCAAATTGGGGAGGAGAAAAGATTGATTTTTGCAAACTGGGCAGGAGAAAATATTGATTTTTGTGAACTGGGTTGAAGAAAAGATTGATTTTTGCAAACTGGGTCGAAGAAAAGATTGATTTTTGCAAACTGGGTAGGAGAAAAGATTGATTATTGTGAACTGGGTTGAAGAAAACATTGAGTTTTGCAAACTGGGTATGTGAAAATATTGATTTTGTGAACTGGGTAGAAGAAAAGATCGATTTTCGCCGACTGGGTTGATGAGAAATCTATATTCGTGAACTGGGTAGTTACCGATTTGTTACGATTTTCTGCTAGTTAGTGAAAAATGGTGGAGGATGGGGATGTGGAAGCCATTGATGTGGTTGAGGATGAACACAGAGATGGAGGGAAAAGGTTGTGTAGCTATTCGATTTTGTTTGCCCCGATTTTTTGGTTCAAAATGCTTGCAAAAGAGACCCATTGGAGTTTAGTGTTCGGTGTGTTGTCTGTTTATGGAGTTAGCCAAGGACTCGGAGGAGCTTTTTCCCGAATCGCCACAGAATATTACTTCAAAGATGTGCAGAAATTGCAGCCTTCCGAGTCTCAGGTTTATCAAGGAATCATTTCGATTCCTTGGCTTGTAAAGCCGATTTGGGGTCTGCTAACCGATGTTCTTCCCGTTTTGGGATATAGAAGGCGGCCTTACTTCGTTTTTGCTGGTAAATTTGGGTTACTCAATTTGTTAAATTGTTGTTTTTTTGGTTTACACTAGTAAAGAATGCATCTTAGTTTGTGATTTCTTGATTTGGGTATGTCTAGGAGTCGAAATTGAACAAATCTTACATGTTGTTGAATGAGGTCGATTCGGCTTTGCATAATCTATTGGCTTAGAATAAACTTTTGTACCGAGTTAGTCTACAAATGACTAAATTTTGCCAAATATGCAAGCGATGCTCTAAGCCATTTTGAAGTGCAAAAGATCGAAATTCGTTTCTGCTTTCACAAGTGAAAGTGATTGGCATCATAAGCATATTAAGATTCAAGATTTCTTCATATTCATGTATGAAATTCTCACTGGATTTGTGTAAAACAATCGAAAGATGAAAGCTATTTACAGCTTTTCTATGTTCAACTCATATTTCAGAGCACTTTTTGGCCCTGTATTGTGAGCCAATGTACATTAATTAGAGTCACCATTTGTACTTCATGCCTACTTAAAACTGACAAAACTCGCATTCAGTACAAGATTAGCCCGAAAATGTGTACACTAAGTCATTTTGCCATTGCTAATTTCAGGATTAGTCGGTGTGATCACTATGCTTCTACTGTCACTACACGTGAAAATGCATCTTTTATTAGCCGTGCTGTTATTGACCATTGGAAGTGCCAGTGTAGCAATATCCGATGTAACAATCGACGCCTGTGTGGCCCAAAACAGCAATATCCATCCTTTTCTCGCCCCCGATTTGCAGAGCTTGTGCACTTCTAGTTCATCCATCGGGTCCCTTGTCGGCTTCTCTATAAGCGGGATTTTCGTCCACTTGCTCGGCCCTAAGGTCCGATTTTCCCCAATTCCATTGCTTCTATGAGTCAACCGTGTTAAGTTGTTTGACTTATCGATGCTTCATTTGCAGGGAGTTTTCTTTTTGCTGATAATCCCGGCAGGACTCGTGTTTCTAGTTGGAACTCTGCTCGATGAGCCTAAAATGGCGGATTTTAGTTACCGACAAGTGAACCAGAAGTTTACTGAAGCCGGTAAGGCTATGTGGACTACTTTGAAGTTCTCCGATGTGTGGAGGCCTTGTTTGTATATGTACATATCATTCGCTCTAAGTGTCAACATTTTCGATGGGATGTTCTATTGGTATACCGATTCAAAAGACGGCCCATCTTTCTCTCAGGTACATAATTTTTATTTGGCTTAATGCATTGGTAGCTACTCGAACTTTTGAAAAACGTGCCAGTTTGCTCTCTGAACGCCACATGTCGAATTCTGGTTGGTTTGACTGTCCAAATATGTCGTTCTCTTATTTTTTCTCTCCAACCAAAATTTGGCACGTGGCATTCATGTAGCAAATAAGCGAGCTAGAGGGTCACTTTGAAAGCTCAGGGGTCTTAACTTCGGGTTTAGCATTGCTTATAATACGCAATTGCCTCGTGCAGGAAACGGTTGGATTCATATTTTCGGTTGGTTCGGTTGGGTCTCTCTTAGCAGCAATACTCTACCAAAACTACTTAAAGCATCACCCATTTCGGGACCTTCTCTTCTGGAGCCAATTGCTCTTTGGGTTGTCCGGTATGCTAGACTTGATAATGGTGTTGAGGGTAAACTTGAAACTCGGGATACCCGATTATGTCTTCATTGTGCTCGATGAAAGCGTTTCCCGAATGATCTTGAACCTCAAATGGATGCCACTTTTAGTACTTAGTTCAAAGCTTTGTCCTCCCGGTATAGAAGGCACTTTTTTTGCTCTTCTAATGTCAATCGACAATGCGGGACTTCTTTCATCGTCTTGGGGGGGCGGACTATTGCTTCACCTATTGAATGTAACCCGAACAAGATTTGATAACCTCTGGCTGGCCATTATAATACGGAGCTTATTAAGAATTAGTCCACTTTATCTGATTTTTTTGGTTCCAAAAGGCGACCCCGAGGCTTTTGTTCTTCCAACTGCAATCTCGGGTACCGAAGAAAGTAATGAAACAAGGACCGAAGATGAGAATATCGAAATGGTTGCTCTTGTAAGCAGTGTTGATACTTGACAATATCATTTTAAACTTGCAGTAGATTATAGATCATTGATCGATTTAGTACCGAATGCAATTTTTCAGGCTTCGAAATGGAAGGCATAGAATTATTTACTGTTACATAAGAGGAAAACTGTTCTGTTTTTGAAGAGAGATTCTGTAATACTAGAGCAATACAAATTGAATTTCATTGTGTGTTTTTTTTTACTTTTTATTCAGTTTCTTTTTTTCCGAGTTACTGGAAAATCTACTCACTTAATGCTGTACTGCAAAAAATATTATAAATTATACTTCTTCATTTTCATTCCATACTTTTACAGGAACAAGCTGCAATTCATCATCATTTTTACCACCCGAATCTACAGCAGGTTCAGCTGACAAAACATCAGCCGGGATAAAATCATCCAACAAATCGGCTTTAGGAACCAAAAAAATCAAACTCAAAGTTGCAAGCCTCAACAAATTTCTCACAAGAATAACCAACCAAAGATTCCC
>CAOJBJ010356220.1:0-11629 GCA_948291685.1 Euphorbia celastroides | reverse complement strand
TCTTGAATTTTATATTACAATTCAAATTTTAAACTCGAGATAATTGCATAAGATCAATATGGTGAGCTGTTTTAAGGCACAAAACGATATATCAACTCTTAATATGCATTGATGAATGACAGTTCATGACAATCATGTGGTATTATCTTCTAATGGTCATATGAAACCCCATATTGCTACTTCTTTCAATAAATAATCACTCAATAAGATCTTTCACTTCAAAGCTAAAAATCACAGTCTCTTTAAAATCTACTGACCATGAACACAAACTTCAAACTCAACTTTCCATCAACACAATCAATCGTTAAATTTAATCTTCACCAAAAAACACAACCACATCTTTCATCCCCAACACTCATAATAGGTAAAGCAAACGTCGAAAAGCATACAAATGAACAAACTTGGAAACTTCTTCATCTTTGTCACTATTACTTTTAGGTTCAAACTTAGAGGCTTTATCTATTGCACTCTCTATAATGTAGACTAGCAGAATTTGACTGCAAACACTTTGCACCGCAGTTACTGCAAACATTATTCAAGTATACTTTTCAATTTAGTAATTTGGTATTACCATTCGCATTAGTTCAAATCCTAAACATATAATCTTATTATCTTTAATGGTTCTTTCATTAACTTTATCAAATCATTGCTACTTGGCCAAACTATCAAAATAATAAACAACAAGCAGTAGATGGTAAAATGAGCACAAAACCATACAACGAAAAAAGCATTCATACTGCGCAAGAAAAAAAACCCACTCATTGGAAAAATTAACACTAATAGCAGCAGAATAACTCAAATAAGATTCAGAAATAATACATTTAAAATCATGGCTTTCGAATGGCACAAGCATTCATTAGTTATGTGACACTAAGCACCTAATTTCCTTTCAAGCTCCTAGTATTAGGAGCTTAATCATGTAATTTATCACTTCATCGAAACAATAGAATCAACCAACACATTGATGATGCATGTAAATCCACATTATCATTAACAATCCATCCATAGATACAAGGATAGCTTCCCCAAAAAGAAGACTCAAAAACTAACCTTAAAAACAGTAAAGGGAGAACAAACGATCTTGCCGGCAGCTAGAAACGGTAAGAAATTTCCGGCGACGGTGAGAGAAAGAGGAGATTAAAGTTTCCAGATCTAATAGTAGATATACACAAAAATTAGGGTTCCAGATAAACAAAACTCGAATTCGCAAGAAGAAAAGCATCGAAGTTACCTGAGCAAGTTCTTGATCGAACTCATGCAATGATTGAAATATAATTCGGCGACAGAAGCATTATTGAAATCGAAGAGAATGAATGGATGAAGGAGAAGCGATCGAGGATTCAACCTAATAGACCTTGTTTTCAAGCTCAGTCCAACTGAATTCAGTTGAAATCTTTTTGCAAGATTTGTGGGCAGTATATTTGTCTCATCAGTTCATTTTCTCACGGAATTATCGGTATGAAAGTCAACTGAATTCCCTTCCAAACAAGGGGATTGTGTTCATAGGCAAAGAAAGTGGATTCAAGCACTATGATAATGCTACATCCCATTATTATCTACTTTGAGTAAGCATTTCACGTTTCTTTCACTTGCGAGTAAATATGGTGGAGTTTTGATGTACAGATTATCTGATATTTATCTGTTTTGCACGAGTTGACTTGTTACTAACATCTTATAATCCCTTCTTTAAGGTTATATATTATATATATCACCATGACTTCTTTAGTCATAACATATCCATTCCGTGGAATGAAATAAAAACATATGAAATAATGTAGAATAATATAATGTAGAAATAGCCACGGATCTATCATAGCTACTCCTAGTTATTGCATCTTCCACTCAAATACATATACCTTCATTTTCTCAAAGGATAGTTTTTTTCATGAGTTCATAAAAAAAAGTTACTCCATCAGAGTGTATTAGATTAATTACAATTATAATATATCCATGACAAATGGTGTATCATATATTCATATTTCCATTCTTCTATTCATTTTCAGGTTACTTTGCGGAAAATGTCATTCCACGAACCATACAGTACCTCAAAATGATTAAGGAACGATTCAATGAAATTATATATGTCAATTTGATAAAAAAAAATTTACTTCCTTTAACCACTTTCATCAAGTTCTATTAGTGAAATTAAGCTACTTTCCAGAGTCGGACAGTTTATTATCTTTTCCGATGATCTTGCTCGGGATGATGCTTAACTCTTACCTTGATGCAATCTTGTTGTTTCAATATAGTGAATATATTTTTATCATAAAAAAGTGAGAGCTGTTAGCTCAATCAACAACTAGTTATTCTAAGCACGATGTATGTTTCTCACTAGCATTTGAACATGGGTTTGCCAAATTGAGTCCAAAAAACTCCTAATATGAGAGTTTTAACGCTTTGTCAACATTTTTTCGTAATATACACAAGAACTAGGCACAGTACTATAGCCAGAAGACCCAAAACACAAGACTTGTAGAAAATTATAGCATGTATAATGGTAGAACAATTTTGAGGTCCAATCAATTGATTGATCCAACATAAACTGCAGTTCTCAATGTGCAAAAAACGGTGTACAGGCAATTATAGAATCACAAGTTCAAGCAAAATTAACCCCCAAAAAGAGAAAAAAAATTCCTATCTCATAGCTAACATTCAAACAAGCACTTATACTGAATGAATTAGCCACAAGTTTAACAAACAGAATTCTCACTAAACAAGAGCATTAGCACCGGCAACAATCTCCAAAATCTCGCCTGTAATCTTGGCCTGGCGCTCTCTGTTGTAGATTCTCGAAAGACTCTTCTTCAACTCGCTGGCATTATCCGTTGCATTGCTCATTGCACTCATTCTCGCTGCGAGTTCACTCGCCAATGATTCCTGCAACGCTTTCAGAATCTGGCTGTTCAAATACAATGGCAACAAAGCATCCAGAATCTGAACTGGGTCCTGCTCGAACTGCAAAATTGGCGAAAAATCCGCTGTTTTCGTCCTTTGAACACCTCTCTCAACCGTCAATTTACCCTCTTTCGTTGTCAACCTGAAGAATTCATCCTCAGCAGCATCGACACAGTTTCCATTAATGTCACAAATCTCACCCTTTGTCGAAAGGGGCCAAAGGGTATGAATAACCGGACCCGATTTCACTAAAGACACAAACTTTATGTACAAAAGCTCAACCTTGTCAACTTCTTCGCTTACAAAGAGCGAAAAAACGTCGTCTGCAATCGCTTGAGCTTCTTTAGCTGTTGGCAGATTAGTTCCCTCAAGAAACCTGTCAACAGGAATGTAAGGTCGCCTTTGGAAATAGGAATTCCCCTTTTTGCCAACGCTGATCACAGTGTAATCAACTCCAAGATCTTTCAGTTCTTTGATTCTTGCTTCGGCTTTCTTGATTATGCTGTTGTTGTATCCCCCCGCAAAGGCCTCTATCTCCAGTCATGACAACTAAAGCTACTTTCTTTACAGGCCTAACTTTGGTTAAAGGCGTATCGACATCTTCCGTTTGAAGCTGTTCGTTGATGTTGTAGAGAACTTCAACGAGTGTTTCAGAGAAAGGCCTGCCATTAACAACCGCTTCTTGAGCTCTTCGAACTTTTGCAGCAGCCACAAGCTTCATAGCCTCGGTGATCTTCTGAGTGTTTTTTACTGAGTCAATTCGGGTTCGAAGCTCCCTGAGGCCACATTGAATTTGGGTCACAGAAGATCTTGAAGGGGTTGCAGTGGCGGAACCGGAAGAAAGCTGAAAGGGGCTGAGAGAGGAGTAAAAGGAGAGGGAAGAGGGATCGGAAAGAGATGATTTTGATGAAACCCACATTGTTAAATTGGAGCAAGATATGGTGGGAGAATTCTGCAATGTAGGTTTTGGGATTGGAGGAATGTAATTAAGAAAGTTGTTTTCTTTTTTGTTGTTTATGGTTTAGTGGTATGGAGGTAAAGAGAGGGGAAAATGAGTGGAGGAAAAGGGTGGGAATGGATGAGGTTTGGAGATAAGGATTTTGAACGTTTGAGATTGCTTGAGACAAGAATTTTGATCATATTTCCTTTACAAAGCTATAGATGATCTGACGTGGTGAACTCTTATTTGCCGTCATACAATTGGCTCACGTATATGCCTCGATGCGACTTTGTTTTTTTTTCACTAAACTTTGATTCCATCATATTCAAATTCAAACCAAGTCGCACAAAGTAAGAAATAACCTTTAAGTCGATTGTCTTACTTTTCCTCCTCTTCATCTCTACGGTCTTGCTCAATTTCAATTTGTGATGATCAATAAAATGAAGAACAAATTAAAAAGATAATTATACCTCTCAAGTGGACCAATAATTGCATTTTGGGGGTTTAAAGATGGGAATGTAACACATTGAGACACTTTTGTTTGACACAATTGACACATTACAACTTCCTTTTCTGTCGGCCTGCTGGTTTCACTCCCCATTCAAACCCTCCATTATTATCTCCCATTCATATTGATCTAAAATTGTTCCGCTCTCTACAAGTTCTTATTGCAACTTATCGAATGAAACTTATTTGAAACTTTTTTTTCATTTTCAAAAAGAAAATACATTTAAATTAACTTAGGGAAAAACAATCATTTACATCACAAAATGCACTTATTTTAGTCCACCGGTACTCCCTAACTTTTTAATTAGTATTTTACGCTACTTCAAAATTATATTCCTCAAAACTCCATTTCCTTTTCTTTCACACAGAGGACCAAAAATTGCCAACCCATTTTCTCGACGCTGTCCAACCCTCGACACCAACCGACCATATCGCCACCTCTCCGACCATCTCTTTCTGTCGCCGTCGCTGGAAATCCGTTGTTTTGTTCAGATTTCGATTTCTCCGACAGATCTCCACCGTAAAAATCGTTGCCCGTAGATCAACCGTCGATGTCTTCATCGCCGTCTCCCCTCTCAGCGCCGTCTCCAGCCATCGATCCACCTCCACTACCGGATCTTGCCTCCTCCAACAGATCTCATCAGATATCGACATTCGTTGTTTTGTTCAGACTTGCCTCTTCCGTTTCTCCCAGATCCAGTCGCCGCCATTTTCCCCTAGTTTTTTTATGCACACCGTCGCCGCTACAATCTCTACCACCGTCGTTCCTGTCAAATCTTGACGCCACTACAACCTCCGTCCCCGTCACCGTCCACATGGGAAACCACAAAATTTCTTCTTCTCTGATTTTGTTTCCTCAAATGTGAATGCATTTGAAGTAGTTTGGGTGTTATAAGTGAATAATCTAGTGCTTCGGTTAGTTTTTGCTGTTTCTGGATGTCATTTCTGAAATCGGTTTTCTACTGATTAGTGCTTCTGTTTTTTCTGTTCATCATTTTTATGTCCCTGTTGCTGGTTTTGTTTTGTTTAGAGTTGATTTTGGTTTATTATAAGCCTTAGATTTGACATTTGAGCATATGAGATCCATTTTGTAATCTATATTTTGAGCAGATTTTGGTTTATAGATCCATTTGAGATTTCCAATTTGTGAAGTTGTTTTAGGTTCATTTTGTGAACTTATTAAGAGCTCTCTTCAATAAAAAAATAACTTATAATATCTTATAATGATCTATAATGTCATTTTGTAAACCTATTATGTCATTTTGTTAACATATAATGATCTATAATGTCATTTTGTAAACATATAATGATTTATAATTTCGTTTTACGAATCTATAATGATCTATAATGTGGTTTTTGTAATCCATAATAATATATAATGATCTATAATGTCATTTTACGAACCTATAATGATCTATAATGTCATTTTGCGAACTTATAATGATCTATAATGTCATTTTACGAACCTATAATGATCTATAATGTCATTTTGCGAACCTGAAACTTTATCAAGTTCTAGATAAAGAAAATAATATAGTTTGCACACGTATTTTTTAGTTACTATCATTAGTCGGCATATAAAAACTTCAAATATATGTTAAAGCAAATAGATAAAAACTTTGATGCACACTTATCTTTACGAGACATAAGTCTCTCCTTTTGACATTTGAGGCTTTCTCTTTCTCCTCCTTTTGATTGATAGATGTGGCTTTCCAGCTTCACATTTGGCTTTTAGCTCTTCGGTCACATATGCTTTTGTTCTGGCATCTGCCACATATGATAATCCATCTGCTTAAACTATTTTGTAGTCTGAGAAAGACCTTTAGCAACAATCCATAATATCATCTCTAAATTATGCATTTTTTCACAACTCATAGTAGAACAATGATAATGATCTTACTATCGCAATTATATATATAGCAATACAAAATATAGGAGTTTACTTATCTGATGTTTTGCTAATGAGACATCTCGGTTGCACATTCAACCCCAACGGTATCACTTTGCAAAAATTAAACTGATCCTCATCTTATAACTTTTTCAAATAATTACAATAATAACCTTTCTCTCCTCCGCTTTTGTCTAATGGACTACTTTGCTTATCCAAGGATTCTCGAATTGTCCCACACGCTTACATATTCAATACGATTCCAATAGGGCACCGTTGTATATATGTCATATGTTTTTAATTCGCATAAACAGACAATGATGATCAACCAATTTAATCACATATATAATTGGCATTAAGTGTCAGTAGGCTATACAAATCAATAATTACTACCACCATATTAGTTTTATATTATCAGAGAGTTTTCATTGACAAATTATTAATGGCTAGTAATCAATTAAATAACGTTTTTCCTGAATCCCAAAAACTATAAGCATGTAATTGAATATATCAGATTAGATTTGAAATCTCCACCGATAAAAAAAATAATTGTTTTAGGTTTACTTATTTGTATTTATCTGGATTTTTTTTGTGATGAACCCGATAAAATTGTTTCTCTCAATGAGTCCACGCTCACCGCACCAATGATAACTTGGTACCAAAAATTGGTTCAAGTTTCGAAGTTGTTGTTCTAGCCGATCTCCGAGCTTCAACGTGGAGACCTGCAAAACAAAGAAAAAACACTCCGACGCTCAAGTCAGTAAGAGATCGAGGTGAAAAATAATATGAAATAATAGTTGTAATCGTACCTTTGAGGTTGAGAATGAGCCTTTATATAGGCTAAAATCAGTCCTAACTATGCTAGAACTAGGATTCTTGTTTAGAGATAATTAGTATATATTACGAGATAATATCAAGTAGTTATTTTACCTTAACTAGAAGACAATAACTAATGAAATTTTCTGATAATGTTATCACATTATATTTGGTTAAACTCGTCAACTTTTATCGTTTGTTTGTGTCAACTTTTGAATGTACTTCAGAACTTCATAAATTTGGCACAAGTGAAATTTTTTTTAAGAAAGCTGAGAGGCTTATTTGTGCCAAATTATAAAGTTAGGAAGTACATTTTAAGTTCAGTGCGTGGATCATATCATTTGTTTAGAAAAGTTTTGCTCTTCGTACTTGAACATAGGAATGTCACAATCACACAGCTTGATTTGGCAGAAAACGTACAAACATCTTATGGGAAAGCAGAATATTCCTCTCCTTTCTCATCTCGCTTGCTAGTTGCTAGTTGCTAGTTGCTACTCCTCTCCTTTCTCATCTTATTTTCGCTCTTCATTTTCCCGGGAACAAACAGAAAGAATTACAAAGAAAATCCCCCAATGGCTTTACCAGGCAACACCATAATCCTACAAAACAGACCCTTTACTCCCACTTCTTTTTCATCATCAAAACTTCCTTCAAAACCCACAAATTCCCAATCAAATCATATCCACTATCTCTTTCACTTTAACCCAAAGCTCACTCCTTTATCTTGTGTAGCAAAGTCCACTCTTTTATCAGAAAACGTTGAATTGCAGAGCTCAGTTTCCTCTCCCAGCTCAAACAGTAAGTTCCCAGTTTGAATTCCCCTTTGTTTCATCCTTAATTTCCCCTGATTGCTGTTGTGCTTTGTGTTTTTGTATCAGCATGGTCTGAATTTGCTAGAAACGTTTCTGGTGAATGGGATGGATTTGGGGCAGAATTTACTGCTCAAGGAACCCCAATTGAGCTCCCTGAATCTGTAGTTCCTGAAGCTTTTAGGGAATGGGAAGTTAGGGTTTTTGATTGGCAAACTCAATGCCCAACTCTTGCCTCAATTGAGAGCCAAAACCCTAATTTGATCTACAAAACCATCAAATTACTGCCCACTGTTGGATGTGAAGCTGATGCTGCAACTAGATTTAGCATTGATTGTAGAAATGTTGGGGGAATTGACAATAAAGTTTCAAACTTTGCATACCAATCAACTGGGTCTTATGTTGCCGTGTGGCCAATTGGGGATAGTAATGGCGGATTTGAGCTGGAACATAGTCTGATAAACCCTAATGATAAAGAGTCCAGAGTTCGGATAATTCAGGTCGTTTGTTCAGATAATGGGAAGTTGAAGTTGAAGAATGTTAGGGTTTTTGTTGAGCAATGGTATGGACCGTTTCTAGATGGTGATCAATTAGGTGGATGTTCTATTAGAGATTCTGCATTTGCTTCTACTTCGGCTTTGGAAGCATCCCAAATAGTCGGAACTTGGCAGAGTTCAAGATCTGTTGCCAGTTTTGATTCCTCGGAAGCTGTGAGTTTCAAGATTCTGTTCTTTAGCTTTTGCTTTGATGTATCGAAACTGCCAATTTGCTCGTTTCTTTGTGTACTGAAGTTGCCTGATCTTCAATCTTCTGCAGAGCTTTCTGCAAGAAGTAAAAGAAAATGGTGCAAGAAAGTCGGTAAGAGATGTTAACGATCTCATATTGCTCCCGAAGCAATTATGGTGTTCATTGAAGGAACTCGAAAACGGTGAAACTAACTGCAAGGCAGGATGGCTATTCGATCAAGGATCGGCTGTCACATCAACTTGCAGCTTCTCCAGTGATGCAAAATTGAAGGTAAATTGGCTATGATTCTCTCATTCACTTTGATATGGCCTAAATTGCAGTTTGTAGGTAGTGTAGCTAAACCAAACTAGAAGGGCTTATTTAGGAAATTTATGCATATATATATGGGGCAAAAGGTAGTTTGTTCCGTATTCGGAGTGCGTTTAACAGTTATGTTTAGATGCTTTCGATACTTTTGGAGTTGTGTTCGGGTTTGAATATTTTGTTATCTTCTGCAGGAGATTTCAATAGCAAGAGAAACTGCAATCTCCGCAAGTGCCTAGCTATAGATGCTCGAGCAAAAGCGAAGCAAGTTCATCTTGTTATAGTATTGTTTTACACATCTTTGTTGCGGTTTTCAAACCCAAAATGATTTTGAGAAGTGCTATATGTAAATGGCTTCATGTTCATCGTAAATGACATAAAGTTCATCTTCATTAATGACTCGAAACAGACACCAAATAACCAGTAAAAGCACAGTAGATAAAGGAAAATGAAATGAACTGAGAAAATTTTGGTAACAACACTAACAACTCACACTAGAAAAGGTTTACAAAGCTTTGGAAAGATTTTAATCTCTCCTTTCACTAAAATTATGCAGCAACATCAAAACAAATCAAATCAAATCATCATCAATGCTCTTGGACATAACGATAATTTACAACACAAATCCCGTGCCTTGAGCTCGGAACAAAGCAAAACTACTCCTCAAGCCGTGGCAAAACCCAAACCTTCAACTTCACCTTCCCAAATTTTCTGCAGAGCCTGCAAAAGTTCCAAAGCTAAGACTTAGAAGCAAGGATTACATTACCTGATTTGGACGCTATCATATTGTTCGATACTTCCATTTTCAGAATGAAGTTAGGAAATTTGATCAAATACCTGTACATGGAGATCAGTAGCTGCGATCTATAGTGCACCAGGTGCATCTCTCATGCTTATATTCAGGCTGTTTCGCATTGTTCGCCTGCCAATTCCAGCGTTTCCTTTTTGCATCATAGCCACAAATTCACCATAATCAATCCGCCCATCCTGGGGAAAACCCGAAAAAAGGTGACGTCAGTCGAAGGAAAAATTGATAAAACGATGATGTGTCGATGAGTGTGTTGTGACTTACATTGTCTTGATCGACTTCTTTGATTATATCTTCGAGAAAAACATCTGTCATGTGGTGTTCAGCACAGGCTTGCTGAAGCTCATCAACTGTGATATAACCGCTTCCATCCTTGTCAAAGTACCGAAATGCTGCAACAAGATGTTCCTCTCTTTCTAGTTTATTCAGGTGAACAGTTGCTGCTATGAATTCCCCATAGTCAATGCTCCCGCTATTGTCCACATCAGCCTAAATTTCCGAAACAGGGAATCACTTTATTGACTCAATAAACATAACAAACAAGCACAAGATCAATCAAACTAATGTGATGTCTTACTGCATCCATAAGATCTCGAATCTCGGTATCCTTCATTGTAGAGCCGTATCTTCTTAAACCGGCTTTTAGCTCATCGAAAGTGATGGCACCACTGTTGTCAGTGTCCATAGCCTTGAACATTTCTCTTAAACCGGCAATCTCCTCCTCAGAAAGGCTCTCAGCTATTACCTGATAACACCAAACATGTTAAGGGTGAGACTTTGTTAAAGTCTATAGATATCATATAGACAACCTACATATCATACTTATTTGTCAAGAGATTCTGTTATTTATGGCATCCAAGTTGTAAACTCACCCGCAAAGCCATTTTCTTGAGTTTGTTCATTGCAGAGAACTGTTTGAGACGAGAAAGTACAGCAGTGTCCAATGCCCTATCAGGAGCAACTCCATTTTCACAAATCCAAGGATGACCTATGGACCGAGAAGCATATATTCATACCAAATCGAGTTATAACCTTAAAAAAAATTAAATATTAATGACAGACATACATAGCACTTGATGAGCTGTCAATCGTTCGGCTGGTTTAGAGCAAAGCATCCCCCTGATGAGATCCTTGGCACTGTCTGATATGATGGGCCAAGGCGCCGACTCAAAGTCGATATATCCCTTCAGTACTGCATCAAATATCCCTTGCTGTGTTTCTGAAATACAATCCCAGAGAAATTTTCAGATAACCCCTTAAAATACGATTGAAAGACTAGAACTTTATAACAGTGCAAAATCAGTTATTTACCTGCCCAAAAAGGTGGAACTCCACTTAACAAAATATACAAAATAACCCCAGCAGTCCAAACATCGGCTTCGGGTCCATAATTCTTTAGAAGCACCTCAGGAGCAACATAATACGGGCTTCCAACTACATCGGTGAATACTTGACCTGAAAAGCCGAAGAAATACAAATTTATGCATCTTTTACATCTTGAATCCAATCAAAGAAGGAACAAAATGTGTCTAGTACCTGGTTTGAAGAACACAGAAAGTCCGAAGTCAATGGCCTTGAGAGAAAAATCATCATCCTTGTTGACCAACAAGAAATTCTCTGGCTTCAAATCTCTATGCATAACACCGAGCGAATGACACGCCTCAACAACTCCTACAATAATCTTAGTCAAATCAGCAGCTTTCCTCTCACTATAATGTCCCCTCTGAATAATCCGGTCAAACAATTCTCCACCCGAGCAAAGCTCCATCACAATATGAACATACAGAGGATCTTCATAAGCCCCCTTTATGGTGACAATATTCTTGTGACCCACCAAATGGTGCATAATCTGAATCTCTCTTCGAACATCTTCAACATCCTCTTTCGAAATCAATTTCCTCTTGGATATTGACTTG
>CAOJBJ010355627.1:0-10285 GCA_948291685.1 Euphorbia celastroides | reverse complement strand
GACATCTTTGTGCAAGCGAAGAAAAATCTCGCAATTTTTCTCTTCCGAGCCACCAACTCTAAAGAGTTGGGTTCAGAGAAGGGGAGGGACATCTTTGCGCAATCAAAGAAAAATCTCGCAATTTTTCTCTTCCGAGCCACTAACTCTAATAAGTTATGTTCCGAGCTAGGAAGGGACATCTTTGCGCAAGCAAAGAAAAATCTCGCAATTTTTCTCTTTCGAGCCACCAACTCTAAAGAGTTGGGTTTCGAGCTGGGGAGGGACATCTTTGCGCAAGCAAAGAAAAATCTCACAATTTTTCTGCAAAACATTCGACCCTGAAGAGTCGAATCACGAGCTCAGGGGGGACATCTGATATCAATAAGAGAAATACAGCTCGGTTATACCCGAGCTGGTTCAACCTCTAGCGAGCTCGGGCCCAGACCCCGCGCTGAGGACTCCTGAGCTCGCCGCCCAAAAGGCCCACCAGTCCGTCAGGGAGAGCTAGCCCGATAGAGACAAATGTGTGCGCCGCGGAGCAAGTACACACCGTGCCACCCGACAATACTGTTACGACAGTACAAACGACCAGTATTATCAGCGTGACATGGCCCGACAAGCACAAGGGAACTGTCAGACCGTGCCAAAACCCCATCATTGCCAGGCGCCACGTCACCACTAGTCCCCTTCGGCCTCTCCAAGCTCCCTATAAAAAGGCAGCTCCTCGGGATAACAAGGTTAACTTTCTGTCTACACCTTATACCGGAATCTTACTTAACCATCGGAGAGGCCACGCGGGTAAAACGGCCGGTCCCCCTCACGGTGTTTTTATCTTGCAGTTACCCAATGAGACTGGATATTGGATTCACGATATCATATATTATATCATTTTGCATGCCCTAGGAGATGGCGGGCACAAACTTTCATTAAGAATGGAGCCCAGAAGAATTGAGCACTTATTGCAAAGCGGAAAATCAATATTTAGTCATCATCGAAGAACAGAAACTTCAATAACTTCTCCAACTTGCTAGAAATGAGGTACAAGACTAAGGAGTGATACAATATTCTATTTGCCTGAAGGTAATGCTACTATAGGCATGGAAGATTAAGGAGCACAAATTGAAGCTCATGCCTCATAGAGAGATGAAATATGCACCCTTTCCCATTCATATTCTTGTACAGTCATACCGAATTCGAAGCCTGAATGAAACAACAACTACATCCTAACTAAATAACTATAAATGCAGCTCTTCAAGCATAGAAAAGATGATTAACTGTGCTTGAAATGACCTAAGTTAAGGTTTAGTGAAGTTGATTGAATCCATAAGAGTATATCCATATGTCAACAAGTCATCCAACAGACCACACTCTACAATTAGACAAGGTATACAGAATTATCACAACTTTCTTATGTATGCATAGTTTGTGAGAGTAAAGTAGTACGAAAGAGCTTCAGTTCAAGTGCATTGACCAATTCGTGATTGTAACAGGAACAAGATTCAACATGGCATTGGCATGTGAGCCATACAATCTGCTGAAACTTAAGGAAAACTCAGATTGAAAGCCAGCCAATTTCACATGAGCATAAAACAAGAAGCAGTGAAAAAGGAAATCCGTTTGCCATTGCATAGAAACCCAAAAAGCAGAAAACCAAAACAAAAAAAACGCCCATTTCATCCCCAATTACAACAATGGCAACACTGAATAAACAATTGAAAACTCAGAGAGAGAATTTACGAGAATGGGGAAGAGTAGAAAGGGGCAGTTGAGGAGTTCTAAAATGGATAGTGAAATTGTCCGGCTGACACTTGAACTGAGGAAGAAAACAAGACACTGCAGTATTGCTGCTACTAAAACCAAATCCAGCAATCCGTTTGTTTATCATTCGAATCACCCAGAGTTCAATCTCCGAAATCCATGGAATTGGAAAATTAGGAAAAGGAGAGAGGCCAAGAGAAGGAGAAGGAGAAGGAGAGGGAAATAGATGGTATTGAGATACTATAAGCGGATAAGGGGAGAAACCTGCTACCTGCGGATGAGGACGACTGAGGCTCCCAGTTTCTAGCTACAAAATTTGCCGTAAAACAAACTTCCCTTTTCTATTTTATTTACTTTCCCCTTTTATATAATAAACTAGTATATTGATGTATTATTTAAATTCACATGATTAAATAATTTAAAATATTTATTTGTTATTTATAAAAATGAGTAAATATTATTGTAAAATTTATTTTTTTTAAATAGAATTATAATAAATGTAATTAAATAAAATCAATAATAATAAATTAAATTTGATGAAAAACAATTAGATAAGATAGAAGATTATAATGAGGAGAATTAATACATAAATTACGACAATCTAACTATTAAATGAATAATTTAAAGAAGAAATAAGTGCGGAAAAGGTTGAAGAAAAAAATTTCTTAATTGTATGAGGATAAATGTTTCCTTCTAATTCTTTTTTCCCTTACATTGAAAAACAAACAAATATAATAAATTTCTCAATGCTATAATAATTGTTCACATTTTCAAATAAGAAAATAGAAAAAGTAACCAAAAAATAATCATTAAAACCCTGTTTGTTTGCCAGAAAATATTTTACAGGAAAACATTTTACAAGTTTTACGATGTTTGTTTATTTAAGAAAATAAATCAAAGAAAAAATAAAGTGTAATTAAATAATAAAATAAAGCACAAAACAGAGAAAATATTTTCCTCGTCTAAAACACGGGAAAAATATCATACAATTGAGGAAAATAATTCAGTTGCCCATATTCTTCTCAAAACCGTACTCCCATCTCGCTGTCTTTATCTCATAATACGTTTCCATCAACATTGGTTCTTCCATTGCCTGTATACCAATAAGTTTTTAAGCAATTACTTATAACTTGTGTCCTCTGTTTGGATAATGAAATCCATTTATTTGTGATTTTGCTTCAATTTTGGAGATTATTAGTTTGAATTTTTGTTTGACACAATCAATTAATTTGTTGCAGTCAGTTCTGTAAATATCACCAAATTTTTCCTGTGTCCTCTATTCAATTTGTTTCATAGATAGGTCAATTTATTGTCAATAATTTGTGATTCTGTTGGTACCATTCTATCACTTATCTCCCTTTCTTTCCTCCATTCAATAAATTTTTGCGTATGTTTATATATATTAAAGTATATTGAAATAGGGTGTTCAATATTAAAAAAAATTTTCGAGAAAGTGTTTTCCATAGTTACAACCAAATATCAGAAAATATTTTCCGGAGTTATAACCAAACACATGAAAATATTTTATTTCCTCGCACAACATTTTCCATTACACAATATTTTCTTTGCACAACATTTTACGGCAAACAAACGGGGCCTAATATAGAACTCTAAAAACTCATAAACAAAAATTACCACAGATTCAAGTTTTACCAAAAACAAAACAACTTAAGCTGTGAGAACAACAACACCGCCATTTTTCTTAATTTTTTCTCTACAATCTTAGAAATAAGCTTAGCTTTCACAACAATTGGTTTATTCTCCAGAAGAACGTCCTTGCCTAACACCTTGAAATATTTGAATTGAGTCACATCGAGAATCGGCACATTGTTCTTGCTGGCCTTATCTTTCACCTCTGAAAGAGTAAAAACCACAGCTTGTTGATGTTGACAACAAAACAGTAGAACTTGTTTTCTTCCAGTTCTTATGAATTAAGGTTATATAACTAATATAATTAACATATAACAAATTACGTTATCCATTATTTCAAAATTTAAAATTCTTAAAGAAAAATAAATAAAGATAATTTTCACTTGTTTATTATTATCTATCTGTATCTTTTTATGTATATCCATTTGTTATATAATCCATTTCTTAAATTACAGGATTTCATTTGGGTTATCTTATTAATTTTTCTTATTATTTATTTAATTTTATTATTTATCAATTTATTATAAAAAGGATAAATAAAAGTGTTGGTTCCAGAATGGCTGATGAAAGTACTGAATGCGGGGTGAATAGTACTTTCAAATTTCTTTATGGCTTGGTATATATTTATGCCCTTTTAAAAATTCTTTTATCAATCTCAAGATAATAACTGCAATAATAAAAATGCTTGAAATGTAAATTGCAGTAAAGTAAATAAAGTAGAGTTTAGATATTGATACGTATCGGATTTATCCTGGTTTAGTCGCAACCTACTGCAGTCCCCAAGTTAACCTGACTTGAGATTTTCACTTAGTGTTTTCTTTGCAGGCAGAAAACAAGCGTTTCCTGGTACTTTTTTCCAGGCCCAAGTATCAAATCTTTACAACTCTTTTGTGGCCTCAGAACTAACCCAATAACTTTTCCGGGAGCAACTATCAGAACCCAATAGCTTTTGCAGGTGCAACTATCAGAACCTTACAGTTGATACTTTTTGCTGGCTCAAGTATCAAATCGGTGTTGTTTGGAATTGGTGAGTAATTCTTTTTCCTCTTTGTTGATCTTAATATCAAATTAAGGACTCTTGTATATGCTCGTTGCAATTCTTCCTTTAGATAATCTTTGACAGATTTTTCTCTCTTTGAAAGCTTCTTGAAGAATTGCCGGAAGACTTTGTATGAACTCTCTTTTGAACTTGTGATTGTATTTCGAATGTTGTCTTCCGTTGTTTGATTCTCCATTTTTGACCTCCTTTTATAGTGTACAAATAAGTGTCCGTTGGAATATGACCATTGGAAAGTATCCGTTGTAATATGATCGTTGGAAAGTATCCGTTGGAATATGACCGTTGTAATATGGTCGTTGAAAGGGTTTTCCTTAAGGTTCACCTTTCTCAACCCGTTGGAAGGGTTTGCCTTAGGATTCACCTTCTCACCCTTTTGGAAGGGTTTGCTTTCTCAACCCTTTGGAAGGGTTTACCTTCTCAACCCTTTAGAAAATTTTGCTTAGGTGAAACCATTTTGCTTTGGTGCACCAAGTTGTCATGTCAACTTCGGACTTTCCATTTGAGTTTGTGTAGCTCTTTCTCCATACTGACTCCAACTTGTTTAGCAGTGTATTTTGTCCTTGCACATCTTCTCATAGGTCACCAAATAATCTGTTTTATTCGACACTTGAATATCCTGACAAGATAAACCATAAAATCTTTTTAGTGTCAAATTAGAGTTAGATTATTTCACTTTATATTGTTAACAAAGTTATGTTTAAAGATATTATGTCATTTATCGTAGAAATCATTTTTCACTTTTAATACATTTTTTATTGAGAATTTCTTTGATAAACCTGTGCAGTTATATATGTCACGAAATGAACTTTCACAAAATATATTTAAAACAATGTTCATTCTTTACATGAATATATTTAGCTCATTAATTCAATATTAATCATATTGCAAGAGTAGACATTTAAGTCATACAATCTTTTTCTGCAATCTCATTAAGTGAGCTAAATATATTTACACAAGTAAATAATGATATTTTATTTTTATGTCTAATGAATATTAATTCACTGTGGAGATCATTTCGACATAAAGATGAGTATCATCATTTATGACATTATAGTTTAGACTTTATAAAAATAAATCTTTAAAGAGCAAAGTCTAAAACTATAGAGGCAAAAACAAATTTAATTATGTCACACATAAAATTGTCAAAAGCATTTTGTGACACAAAAACACATAGTCCAGTGCTTTCTCATAGACAAATAATACACCAAGTATTGTGACATAATAAGTCAAGTTTATTGAGGTAGAGCTAGTTCAATTTATGTCATTCTTAATATGAGCTCAAATACATAAATTAACCTTTATACTAAGGCTTTACCAACTTATTAAAATATATTAATTTTCACTTTTAGGGATGAATAAGTTCATTTGTCACGTTAAAACCTTATATGTTGTAATCATCAAAACAGTAATCAAAACTTAGACTCAACAAAAAGGAATAAGAACAATTAAGTCATTTAAGACTTAATTAGTTTTAGTAATTTAATTGCTTTTAGTAATATATAGATGTTAACTACCGAATTGTCACTCCAAATATTATAGACAATCTAACAATGTTTTAAAGAAAAGGAAAATCTAACAATGAAATTAGTTATCTTATAGTGTCCGGTGAAAATGAAAAGTAGCATTTGTTCTTATTTGAAACGCGAATGGGGAAAGTGATTGTTACACAACATATTTTGTTCTAAAATCTAAGTTGTGTAATTGAAAAATTGGTGAATTAAATTATGAAGATAAGTACTGCAAAACAGTTCATTATTAAATGAATATATGATTTATGAATGGAGATATATTATTTTCATATGGTTTACTGGAGATTTGTTCTTATTACATCTAAATACGACTCGGGTCACGTATCTAATTATAGTGGATGAGTCTTTCATTAAAAAATTTATGCATTTACATAAATTTAGATTGATACCAAACTAATTACCCCTTAAATTCAACCCTTAATAGTATTAAAAGTAGTGAAGATATAAACAAAATAGTATAAAAAACCTCGTAATTATGTTGCAAATCACATTTAATTATCTATATACGTGCACATCTGCAAAAATTATTTGAGAGTTCTTGGCATAGAAAATTTCCTTGATATTGATAAGATGTTTTCTATTTTCATTTTATAAATTTTTAAATGTCCCATTGTTTTTTTTGTAATTTTAAAATTAGAGTAGAAATATATTTAATTTCACCTCTTCATTTTCTGCAATTATTCCATTGTAAATATTAATTGCAGACTTTTTGAATATTAGTTGTATATAAATTAAAGAAAAGAGTTCAGACTATAAAAGCTTCACATTAACTATAAGAAAAAATGAAGTCAAAAGATCAAAGTTTGCTCAAGGAGTTTGCAGAATTTCAAGTTTATTCGCAAGAAGAAAAAAGGCGATTTCAACCTTAAGCAAGACAATTAGCCACAACTTTGGATAAGAAATTTGCCAAAAAAGGACTGCATAAAAGATGATAATGTCAGAAACACACATCAATTCAAGCACAAAACCAACATGCCAATTTGTAACACAAAGTACATGCTTGGACAAGGGAAATGTTCAGCAGTTTGACACTTTTCTATAAGTTGGCGACTTAAGAAGTTTTTTGTCATCTCTCGAACGACAAGTTTCAACGAGATGATTTGAACAAGCAGATATCGACAACTATCAATATTCCACCTATACATACCTTCACCTTTGAATGTAAAAACACAAGTCTTACGCACATGAAGCTATTACTCTTCTCAAAATTAAGTACTTCATTTCATATTCTACTTGTAATTCTTAAAATTTTGATATTAGTAAAATTTCATTCCCATTGCGAGTTGAACAATATATTTTTATTAGGACTCGTTTAGTTCATGAAATAACTATAACATCTCATCTCTAACGCGTCATTGAAGAAATAGTTATTCCTAAGTTTTATATATCTCATGGAATAACTATTCATCCAATTTAAATAGGAAAAACTATTGCATGAAGGTTTAAAATTTTGGAAAACACTTAGTTATATTCATTACTTTTCCATCCAATGAAGATGACAATGGCAATAAAATTGATGAGTTTCAAGATGACGACAGAAACTAGCTAATTCTTATTCTTATATTAATTATTAATAATTTCAAGAACCGGATGTTCGTACATGTAGTTGATCATTGACAGTTTTTTTCTGAATTCGTTATATGTTGAAATTATATTTTATTTCTTGTTTTTCATCAAATGCAAATCTTTCTCCAATTGCGAAGAATTTCAAGGTACAATCAAGTTTATGACACTTCAACAATTACATATTGATGCTACTTTTTACATTCTAATTTTCTGTTAACTCATTTGTGGCATTTTTTGTTGATGTTAAATGTTTGTCTTGAACTTCTTTTATTTGTGTCAGTAGTAATGAATTTCTAAGTTATGTAAGTTTTTCTTTGTAATTAGTTTTATAGACATGCTTGACAAAATAGGATTTTGCATAGGCTATATAACTGAACATGGTTGAATAAATAGTAAAGACTAAATGCATAAATGGCCCGCTGAATTATACCATTTTTGTCAGCCAGCCGGCTGAACTTTTAAAAGTGAAAAATAATCAGTTGAACTCTTTCAAATGTGCAACTAGTCATCTCAACTTTTAAAAAATCAGACAACTAGCCTCTAATACTGACGTGAGGTTTGTGTTCGTTAAAAACCTTCTTTTACTACATCATTGGTGTAGTTGTGTGCATAATTGAAACTCATGTAGATTTGTGATAGTCCCTAGCTTGAAAGTTGGAAGTAATCCTTTGTCTCACAAATCAAAATAGGGATTTGCAAACATTTTGCTAATAGTATAGAATTTCTACTGAATTATAAGAGTACTATATTTTATATTTTACATTTCTTATAAGATTTTATTGATTCTATAGGTTATTTATGTTTTGAATTTTTCTTTTGAATTTGTTTATTATGATTTATGGTTTATTGAAGAGGATATTAAAGTAAGGACATGTTCAGCTGTTGTACATTATTTTAGCCATTGGACGGGTAAAATTTGAAAGCACTAAAAAAAGACAAGTTTTAGGAGGTATTTCTCCTTGCTTATAAGGAGGCCAAAACTCTTATAAGTTAATTGTAACTTATAAGTATGTGAATATTAGTGTTTCTCATTACTTATATTTTTACTTATGAATAGATTATAAGTTTAAAGAAAAAAAAAGTAGAAAATAGCTACTTATTCTAAAAGTGAATTATAACTCAACACTTTATAAATCAAATTTGATTATAAATAGACGGCTTGATGTATAAAGAAGGGCTTCAACTTGTCCCGAAAAACCTTCTGCCTCCCTAAACTTTTAAAGTGACCTCAAAAAGGCCTCAACTTTTAAAAAGTATACCAGTTTACTCCTTCAGTGCCACGTGTCAACATTTGGTTGGTTTGACTTTTCAAAGTTATCATTTTTTTCATTTTTCTCTCTCCAACAAGAAGTTGACACGTGGCAAGAAAGTCCTTGTTTGACTCACTTTTGCAAAGTTAAGGCCCTTCCGAGATCACTTTAAAAGTTTAGGGAGGTAGAAGGTTTTTTGGGACAAGTTGAGGCCCTTCTTTATGCATTACGCCTAAACAGATTGTTGGAAGTGGCTCACCAAGTCAGAAGATCCGAACCAAGATAAGATCTGACCCACTTCGAAAGGAGTTTGAAGATAAACAAAATCCTTAAGTCAAAGTAAAAGACTAGGCCCAGATCTGGATGTTTTGGAACCAAAGCAGAAGGGAAAAGAACCGGTATCCACGTGGATAAAGGTGGATCGGTCGCAAACAAATTCAAATTGTCCAAGTGCGTGAAAGAAGATCAAATCTGATCTTCAAAGTGCATTTAATTGTCTTCCACCAATTGCAGAACATTTAATGAAGAGAGAAGCACTAAAGGACAAAAACAACATGGTGACAGTGACATAAAGTCATCAACTAGCCAATACCGGAGCGCGTAGAGATCGTCGCCTATTCAGAGGCTAGCAGGATGATCTTCAAATCGACAGAGATGTCTGAAATCTTATGAAACTACATTGGCGCACATATCCCAACTTTAAACGGGCATTTAATTGTCTCTAACGATCAAAGGGACGGTCCGGATGCGCCTAGATCAAACTTCTTCAACGAACCAGATTGCATCCTCTCAACCAGTAGCATTTATTGCCCGACCTATAAATAGAGGGCTTGGGAACCTGAAGAAGTTGCTTATTCTTTTAAGCTTTCAAGAGCAAACCAGTTTCAATAGCAATCGGCTTTCAATCACAAAGAGAACAAAGCTTTGGTTTCAATCTGTTAGCAAATTTCTAAGTGACAAACCAGTTGTAAAATCTTTTCAATCAGGGGATTGAAAAGTGAGACTTAGTTTCTAGATAAGGGAGTGATTATAAATGGTACATCCCGTGAAAGGACTTAGCTAAGTGGGTGAACGCTTAGTGGTAGATCCTACTTTCGGAAAGAGCAACTTTTCGAAGATAAATTATATAAGGCTTAATTCCTGCTCGTAAAGGAATTCACTGGTGGATTAAAGCCCATCAAGAGTTCTGTGGACTGGAGTAGGCGGGGCCGAACCAGGATAAAAATTCAAGTGTGCAATTTAAAGTTAACATGTTCATTTCCTGTTTGCATCCGAAATTAGTCTTGAATCCAGAACCTGAACTACTTTCAAATTGCAACCTGTTTTCCCTGAAAAAGGATCATTCACCCCATTCTGACCCATATTGTTTACTCCTAAGGGACCAACAAGTGTCTTAATGGTTGAGATGATCCGGAATGAGGCCCAAAGAAATAGCTCAAGAGCTTGAGAGGCAAGAAGAGAGAATTAACCCTAGTGATTGAGAGTAATTTGTA
>CAOJBJ010355468.1:0-17824 GCA_948291685.1 Euphorbia celastroides | reverse complement strand
AAAAGTATTAGCTGATGAGAGGAACTATTGTTTAACCTTTAAGATCAAAGAAAATGGTCCAAGTGTTATAAAAGGCCTAATGTCAAGCTTTTTATTTTTCGAAGACAACTAATTTTGACATTGAAGATAAAAACCAAAAATAAAAAATACATAAAATTTTGTTGTTCTTTTTTAACAGTTTTTGACTTTTGAGTATGTTTAGTATCGTTGATAAAGCTGTTATCTCTGAAAGCTCGCATCATAAACTTTTCATACAATATTATTTTCTCGATTTTTTGACAGTGCATTTCGATTATTTATATCAAAAAGTTGAGAACTGACAAAACAACTTTTCTAAAATTATAATCTGCAGCTTTTAAAAAAAATTTCAAAATGTAGCTTTTAGAGAAAGCAGTTTGGGAAAGCAGCCCCAATCAGACTCTTTTACCAAATGTGATAGAAATATGATACGACACCGTTTTTCATGTTGCTTCTGGTCACTATAAATACAACTTAAATTGGTCAAAATCTAAAATCTCCGGAAAACAAAAAGCCAACAAGAAAAAAGAACAAATACACAGTCGCTACTGAGCTAAAAACAGCAACAAGCAGAGCTTCTTCCCCATGGTATCGGTCAATCTCCGGCCGCATTTTCCCTTCAATACGCCGCCGTTTCCTACACTCTAATCGATTTCATTTTTGCAGGATTACTTGAAGACGGTGGTGCCTTCTCAGCTCATGGCCGAGAGAGGCTCCAATTTGGTGGTTATCAACCCTGGTACGGCAACTTCACCTCTCGCTTTGTTTCTACTGATTCTGTTTCCAGCTTAATAAGCATTCAATTCGGTTGCAGGATCTGCAAATGTCAGAGTCGGCCTCGCTCACCACGACTCTCCTCTTAATATCCCTCACGGTATCGCTCGCTACACTAATCAAACCCCTAAACTCAATGTTCAAGATCAGGTTCTACGGATTTTTAGCTTTTTCCTTTTGCACATGAGCGTTTTCTTTTGAACTCCTCTTTAAGTGTTTGTTTTCCCTGTAGTTGCTCAATTCTCAGGTTACAACAGTGCAGCATATGGAGCGGGAGAAGGCTTATGATGTTGTGAGTTTGCAGTTTTTTGACATAATGAATGGAAACCATCCTTAACTAAGCACGGGTTCACAGATGCCACTCTCAGCTTAGAAAGGTTCCACTTTAGCTCTTCAAGTTGGCAAAAGTGCATCAATTTGCCCGCTTTTGGTTGGCTTTAGTTTTCAAAATTTTCATTTTTTCTGATTTTTCTGTCTAATCACGACATTACACGTGGCAATGGAGGGCGTACACTGATACGCTTTTGCCTGGGCAAAGTTGAAGCTTTGTAAATTGGGGGTGGCATCTTTCATTTTGTGTCAAACTTAGGATGGTTTCGATGCATTAAGCCCAGTTTATTGTTTTGTTTTGTTCATCATGATGTTAAGTGCTTCATAGTGGTGAGTCTGTTGAGTTTATGTTTTCTTTTTCTTATTTGCTTCAAGATTGCTTCCTTGATGAGGATACCGTTTCTTGATGAAGAGGTTGCTAACAACTCTTTCCCTCATAAGGTAATTGAAAATGTTTTGATGTTTGTGTTTCTGCTTTGTTTTTTTTTTGCTTGTGATAGAAGAAGTCATTCTGCAGATAGGACGTGTTGATGGATATAATCAACTTGGCAGGAAGGATGTGCCTTTTACGTGGACCGATGTATATGAGCAGGAAAATAATCCATCTTTACCTACAGGTACTAATAAGAAGTTTTTGTTCTTGCTTTATAGTTGCTTTTTTATAAATGAAAATGCAGATTGTCTTAAACTTTGAAACTATCATTTCTTAAACCTCTGGAAATTGTAAAATCTGATTCTTTTTGAAGTTTATTGGTTTATATTTTTTGTGTTCTAAATAGCTCTACATTTTGTCTCAGTTGTGGTTTCTGTACATGTTGCTTGATAGATAGGATGCTTTATGTGTTATACTGCTGATTTTAGAATTTAGGTTATGAATATGCCCGGCGACTGATTCTAAAGGACGTGTTAAACATTTTCACTTTTGATATAATTCTAGTGGATGCATTATGTTTGGAATGTGCAACTCCATTCTATGTGAAAGTAAATCAAAGTGCATATTTGTGTAGTCATATTGTAAGGCATGCTTAACATGCTTGAATCTTGATGATCTGCCAACTAGTCTTTTGATATTTTTTTTTATAGTTTATTTCAACTGGTATTGCAAGACTCAGGGGGGCATCCTTGGAGCAAACTAATTTATTGCGAGACAGATGGAAACAAACTCTATCAGAAATATAACATTAGCATTCCTTAGAGAGTGCTTCCGCAACTGACATTTATTCTTTACTTATAGTTCCTATACACGGGATGATTTATCTTATTTTTTATTCTGATTGGATGATTTTATCGATCTACTGTTATGTTAGTTTATTGTGCTATATGCTGAGATGTTTTAGCTGATGAGATATCATGTTTCAGTCACAAGGAAAATTGTACATGCCAGTTTCTAGCCTTTTCAGCTTGTGATTTGCTTCCCCCAATTAGCCGCTATTTTACCAATCATAAGCGAAGATTTGGGTTTAAATCCTAGGCCTGGGGGCAAATAGTCACTGGCCATTCTTTAAAACATCATCTCTAAGCTGTCAAACCAGTCATAGTTTGTTTAGCGGTACTTGTAAAGCTATGCAGGTATCAATAGTATGATAAAATGTCAATCATATACAAAGTTTGAGCGGTGGCTACATTTTCATGGGTTAGAGTTGTCTCATTCTTCATTTACATATTTGTATAAAAATTATTTCTTTTTCTTGGTGACTACTTTTTGTTTCAGAATCGAACCTTATTAGTAATTATTGACTATCGAAGTTGCCTCATTGGGCTATAGCCTGTAAAAGTTTGTGTTTCCTGGCTTAACACCGTGTCATGAACTTACAGTCGTATCCTGCTCTCCCTATAAATTGTGTAGATGGAGCAACAAATGAGGGTCAAGCTGGTGAATCCTTGGATAAGGATGAAAGCACAGATATGATGGAACTCAGTACCAATGAACGTAAATACAGACAATTTATATGTGGTGAAGAAGCATTTAGAGTTTCCCCATCAGATCCATATTGCTTACGTCGTCCTATTCGCAGAGGTCATTTGAATATCTCACAACATTATCCAACGCAGCAGGTCTGCTCCTTGTTGCTTAGCTTACTAATGCATCACATACATGCATTTCTGACAGGTGGTTAGTGATCAGAATGTATAGCATTTCATTTTAGCATCGTACAAGTGCTAGAAAAACTTGTTGTTGGTTGCTTATTCCAAATTGTCTATATCATACTTCGTGTAGTCCCCAAACTGATTCAATTCCGAAGTTTTAGCATGAATCCATTTATTCGTAATAATTTTTCTAATTTGTCAGGTACTTGAGGACCTTCATGCAATTTGGGATTGGATTTTGATTGAGAAACTACATATTCCTCAGTCCGAAAGAAACACATATGCTGCAGTACTTGTGCTGCCAGAAACATTTGACAGTTGTGGTAATGATATGTTTGTAATTCTGTCTGTATATCAGGATATTTTTTTATTAGATGTTCAAGGAGTTAATTTTGGTCATGGGGGATGTGTAAAACATTTATAGAGCATTGTTGAGTTTGTGAAATCTCGTAATTTTTGTTGCTGTTGCTTTTCATAACCAGAAATAAAAGAAATGGTGTCAGTAGTTCTACGAGATTTGCACTTTGGCTCAGCAGTAGTGCACCAGGTTAGACACTCTTTCTACGAATCAACTAATGATATATATTTACATTTGGATTCAACACCGATGTGTAATATGTTTGATGAAGCAAGAGTAATATTCCCATGCATGACTCTGAAACGTGCTAGTGTTAAAAGGCTCTTCTCTATGTAGTGCAGAATCTCTTGCTTTTCTTTTAAACGGCAAGTAAATAATAAAGTCTGCCCAAGCAGAGTTCAAATGCATGTAGATGATTGACCTAATACCTAAATTTAAATTTCAGAAATCTGGCCTGTTCCTTTTATTTTGTGATTAATAGTATTGAGGGAATCTTTAACTTTACCATATTTCTCATGAAACGAAATTAAAATAAATTGCTACTTTTGCCATGATATTATCAAGTTCAATTATCCATGGCATGTTAAGTAATTTGAGATTAGTAAATACCAGGAATATTATAATGCGCACAGTATGTTTTCCTGAAAAGTAGAGTTACAAATAACAAGATCATAGAGATCCTTGACACAGCCCTTTGGAATAAGAATGAGCGGCTATAATGACTTATATATGCCTTAACCTTTGATGATTTCCATCTGGAATCATTTTAATCATTGTTTACTTAGTTTGCAATGATTAGAAACACTGTCAAGTTTCTTCAAGATGTTGATACCTCTTTTGTACGAATGATCTTAATATAACTAATTTCAAAAAATTTCATATATAAGCTTATCTTTGTGATAAAAAGGCACAGTTAATACACTCCAGATCAGATAAGTTTTGTCATAGTATTGCTTTTCTTGTTGTTCATGAATGCAAGTGGTCTTCTTATTCGTATGCATACATTTTAGGTCGTTGCAGTATTCTTGTTCAGATGCTTATCTTTATGATGTATCATTCTAGTATTTGAAAAATCCTTTTTTGAAATAACTATTGCAGGAGGGCCTTGCTGCAGTTTTTGGAAATGGTTTGTCAACAGCATGTGTTGTAAATATTGGAGCTCAAGTGACATCTGTTATCTGTGTTGAGGTAATTTCAGTTCGATAATTGAGCTATACTTCGCTATGCCAGTATGCTTGTCATTCTTTTATCATTTATATTACACTTCACGATTCCAATCACTGAAACCGCGTTATTCTCTTGTATGATGTACCATGTTTAATGCTGTTAAATTTAATGCGTTTGAATTCGGAAGAACTGGGTTTCTGTCCTTTTCACTGCTCTCTGTGCTTCTTTTCCTCCCTGGAGTTATTCTTGTCAGTTGTTACAGCTATTGTGTCGTTTTATGGTTGTGATAATAAGCATTGAACTCTTTTGGAAATTAAAATTTTCACCTTTGTTTTTCAGGATGGGGTTGTTCTGCCTAATACGGAAAAGACTTTGCCCTTTGGTGGAGAGGTCTACACTCTACTTTCAACCCTCTTTTCATTTTAAGCTCGGAACCTTTGTATAAGCTTCAGTATGCAGAAATATTACTTTTTCCTGAACTTGACTGCAGATTCATCAAATCCAAAGTCCAAACTATGATGTGAATTAAGTTTTCCTATATGTGTGAACTTTTGTTAATTTGAATTATTTTATCAAATTAGGAGATGAAGGGATCATTTTAACCTTTGCCTGATTGGAAGTTACCTGAGGCATGGTTAAAAAGTTTGTAATTCTTGCAGTGATAGTAAAGATTTGTTTGCCTATTTTCAACTTTGTTCTGCTACACTGTGCTGTGATAACTGAGCTACAAATTGCACTATCTTGGTATTCTAGGTTTGTCTCTTGAAATTTGTGGTGTAATCATTCAATATATATTCCGTGTAACATTTTGAGTCTTGCTTACACATTCAGTTCTTGATAACATCAAAAGTTAATAACTATATAGCACCTGCTGACTAGTAGTAATTTTTCCTCTTAATGTATGCTTAAAAATTCTCAGAGAAGGAATAGCTTGTAAGTTGGTGTTAGAATGTTTTACGGAGTAGTAAACCACTTCAATGTAATGTTTACCATCTATTGAAACAAAATTCAAAAACTAATGCTTTGATATTAAAACGTCCCTAGCTTTCCAGTAATGCAATATAATAATTAATTATTTGTGCAAGTAGTAGTAAATGGAGCAGTAAGTGTTTATACCACTTGTGTGGATGGAGGGCACAGGCATTTTGTCCTGCCGTATATCGAGCTGTGTTTTGTGCATTGTTTTAGCAAATTGCCAGGTTTCCCTGTATTTTGGCTTATAGTGTATGGTGGATGTCTCCATACTAACAAACTGACAGTGTCTTTTCAGGATATATCAAGATGTCTACTCTGGACCCAAAGGCATCATCAGAAATGGCCCCAAATTCGAACCGACATGTTGACAAAGCCTATAGATCTAATGATGCTCAACAAACTGAGGGAGTCCTATTGTGAGATCAGGGTAACTTGCTCCTCCCGTCTCTTTTTCTTCTATTTTTCCGGAGATTTGCAGTTGATTTACTCAATTTTCTTGTGTCTCTGCGAGAAACTTTAGACCTTGTGCTTTGAAATTAATCTCCCATCCCATAGATTAAAAATACCCACTTTATTATCAGCATATGATAGATATGATCTATACTGTGCCCAAACAAGCTTTAAAATGGATTGCTTTCTGCTCCAATATGCTTTTAACTACAGGAAGGAGAGGTTGATGCTGTTGCTGTAGTTCACTCTTATGACGATGGCATGACACCTGGATCTCATAGGACCAGGCTAACCGCTCTTAATGTAAGTTAGCTATGATTAAAAAAAATTCAAAATTATTCTCTTTTTAAAGGTTGTCTGGTGGTGAGAAACTGACTCCTGACAAAAAAAAAATTTCAACAGGTGCCTCCGATGGGTCTGTTTTACCCAATGCTATTGGTTCCAGATGTATACCCTCCACCACCGAGATCCTGGTAGGAATATTATCATGTTTTCTTGCTTTATGTTATTATATCAGTTTTCTTTATTAAAATAACGTTTTATATTGATCCATTTTATGTTGCCAGGTTCTATGACTATGAGGATATGCTAGAAGATACATGGCAGACAGACTATCCTAGAAGACCCGAGATATCAGATAGTTTGTATTCTGGAATGAATGCTGGAATGTCAATGTGGGATAATTATCCTGTTTTCCCTTCTAAGCCCAAGAAAGAAGAGAAGGTTGGTCTTGCTCATGCTATCACCAGCAGCATTTTATCAACTGGTAAGATTCCTAAAACGAGTTATTGTTGTTTTCTATTGGACTATTCAATATGTCAACGGGTGTTTCTTTTACAGGTCGAATAGATCTCAAGAGAAAGCTGTTTTGCAGCATAATACTGGTAAGTTTGGGTGGAGGTTCTTCTTTATGAGAGTACATACTTATATTTTTGGCCCATTACATCTGCCCCCCCCCCCCCCTAAACTTGTCACCAATAGCCTCTTGCCTCCTTGAACTTTCAAAAGTTCCTCACGCTACCCTGAACTTGTAAAAATGTACGAGTTAACCCCTTCAACTTACATAAATGAACCAGTTTTCCCCCTAAACGCTACGTGTTGATTTCTGATTGGCTTGACTTTCCAAAAAGTTCATTTTTTTAATCAAATCATAAGTTGTCATGTGGAATTTCAAGGCTTAAAGGAACTTTTTAGACAAGTTTAGGGGTGAAACTTTTAAAAGTTAAGGGGTGAGAGGCTATTAAGGACAAGTTCGGGGTCCAGAAGCATTTGGCCAATATTTTTTTGTACACTGGAAAATGACATTGGTATATATTGTAGATTGGAGGAGTCGCTTTGACACCTGGAATTATTCCTGCTGTGGAGGAAAGGTCGGTTCTTTTAATTTTAGTAGAGCATATAATGTTCATTATTATGAAAATTGACTTAGAGAGAACCTTCTTGTCTTCATATATGATATTTTTTTTGTCTCATTGCAGAGTTCTAAACTCAATTCCATCAAATGAAGCAATTGATACTGTTGAGGTCAGTTTTCATTGTTTGATCAAAAACTCACTTCCACTCATTTTCTTCCTTTGTTTGACCCGTATGATTATACTTACAAAGAAACTGAGCTACGGTGAGTCACGGTCCTTGCTAGAGTAAAGTTGATTTTAAGAACACAAGTAAATTGTAGTTATCGAGTACCTAAATGCCATGAAGTATAGTTTTGGTTACTAAAAATTTCTAGTCTGTTGGTTATTATTCTGATGGTAAATATTGATATAGCCCGGGTTTTGGGTGTAGGTATTGCCAGCAAGAAAGGATGCAACTTTTGTCCCCTGGAGAGGAGGCGCGGTAAAGCCTAAATGCATTGCTATTAATTATTTAGATATTTTATTTAACTGCATTTCGTTTTTAATTTGTCGATTTCAGATCCTCGGGATTCTTGATTTTACCCGAGATGCTTGGATAGCCCGGGAGGATTGGATTCAAAACGGGATCCATGTTGGGAGTGGCAGGAAATACAAGGACTCCTATTTTCTCCAAGCTCAAGCTTTATGTTATATGAACTCTTAAAAGATGGATTCTGTCCTAGCAACTTTGTAAGTATATTAACTCTAAACTATTTCACTAGAACATTAGAATGTCAACCTTAATTTGACTATCGCTTACAATGAATGAAATCAAAATTATTCACTGTACTGATTACCTCTGATGGTCAATTATTGGCTGCGACGAAATGAATAACCCACATTGGAAGCAGGAACAAAGAGAGAGAACAGCTTCATATAAATGGGGCAACTATGCAATATATTAAGATTAAAAGGGTCGGTTGGCTAATTATGACACATTCACCATCGTTTCGTGAGTGCCGTATGGCTATCAAGACATATGGCCGGCATAATTTGTGGAACATCACAGGGTTGGGTGTTAATTTCAATTTTAACAAATTCCCATGCATGCAGTGTCTAAATAAACCAGAAATTTTAAAATATATTGCCGTTTATTTAGAATAATATTGGATAACTTCTAATTAATATAATAATATTGTTTGAGCCTCTTTTTTTTATTGTGTGGAAGATTAAATAGATAAAGTTAAAATTTAAGACACCTCATATTAGGAGTTAAAGTAGAAGTTTTATTGTGGAGTAGCTTCTTACTTCATTGTGTAGTATAAAGATGCTCTAAGTTACCAATTTTAAATGTACGTTTAAGTTGCCTTAAATATAATTTAGAGACTAGGCTAAAATTTAGGCGTCAATTTCATTCATATTTCTTTAATGTCTCAAATTAAAGTTTTGACCTTTGCTCAAATGATAAAATAAATTATAGTTGTAGTAAGTTTGGTTTAAAATTTATAAATTTTGATAAGTTTTAAATATACATGTACTTTATTTTTACTTTCTTTAAAAAATATAAGCATAATTTTGTTAATTCTATTATTGAATTAATAGATGGAATGCACCCATCTAATATTGTCAGTCATTTACTGTTAAAATAAATAAAGTTAAAATTATTTTATTTAAAATAAAGTCATCTTATAATGAATCTCCTTATTTTTACTGTTATGTTTGATACTTTATACATTACAACAAACTCAATATAGATTTATTAAATTTTCATAATTTTTATTTAGTTGGATTGATCATTGTAAAATAAGTCTAATTTATAAATCAGATCACGAAATATTAAAAATATATTAATCAAAAGCTACAAAGTAATTAACATGTGCATTAATAAAAAAGTAATCATTGTTTACCAAAAAAAGTAAAAAAGTAATCATTAAACTAATAACTTAAAAAGCATTAGCTTGACAAACATCTTTTTTTTAATGGAAGAAGATGTCAATATTATTAATTAAAAACAATTACATAGTTGATCAAAAGTTTATAAGAACTAAATTGAAAATAGTACAGTTCGCAGTGCTGCTTTTATAGGTTTTATCGCCACAATCAAAATTCAAACAAACAGATTCCATTTGCTCGTTGAACACAAAGAAAAGAGATGAACAATTACACATTATCATCACCGGAAATATATCAAAGTTCGCAGGCGTCAGGATACAAACACTTCCTCACCTCCCCATAATTCTCCCCCTCCCATTTCCGGGCGGCCAACTGCTCCCCCAGGCGCACAGCAGCATCAGCCAAGCCTTCCTTGCGCCAAGTCAACGATCCCCAATTTCACCGCCTCCTCTCCCCTCACTTTCCTCCCTCTCAACAGCACATCTCTCCTCGCCGGGACTCCGCCGATCTTCGACCCGAACACCGCCACGAAATAGTCCGGCAGCGGCAGCCCCAGATCGATCTCGCTCATGTATAAAACTCCCCTATCGCTCCTCATTAAGAAATAATCGTGGCTCAGGGCGAACAGAAACCCGGCGGCGGCGGCGATCGTCGGCATCGGAAGGGAGAGCATCTCGGCGGTCACCGGCCGGAACGCCTCCACCATCTCGTGGAGGCGGTCCATGGCGTTGCCTCCGGCGGATTTCGCCCAGGCTAGATCGAATCCTTTGGAGAAGAATTTGCCCTCCGATGTGGTGATGAGAACCGAGCCGCGCGTGGCCTTCACCTTGATCTCGTGGAGCGTGGAGATTAGTGGTAGATTCAGGCGGTGCTCGCCGTCACCGGTGAGGGTAAGGAGGAAGATGTTGCCGCGCTGCTCTAAAGTGCACATGGGAGAAGAAGAAGATAAAAGCGAATCTTGTTTGTTGAGTTGCGTGAAAATATGAGATAGTGGGTGTTTTATAGTGAATTTGGAGAGATGGAGGACTAGTTAGTAACTTTACCAGCCCATGCCGGGTGAAAAAAGTTGGTTGGGGAAGATGTGGATATCAAAACGCCGGTCACTGAATCATTAGAGGTAGAGGTTGATGGATTTAAGGTTTAATCGGATTCAATCGATGATCGAATCAGATTTTTTAAAATATGTTAAAATATTAATATTATTTAAGTTATCATGCATATGCATATGCTGCTGTTAGTGAAGGTAGTAATATAATCAGTGGGTATGCTTGTTTAGATTCTTGCAGATGCTATGGGCCTTGGAAAGACTGTAATGACAATTGCTTTATTACTCTCAAGACCTTTTAAAGGAAGCACTGACAAGCAAGGCAATAGAAACAACCAAGAAAATGTGTGGCCTAAAGCAAAGGGTGGCACTCTTATTGTGTGTCCCATGGCTTTACTTGGGTAATGGAAGGTAACTTCTCTCTTATGCTACATGAAGCATTCCTTATTGGCTCCTTGCTCGGTTACAAACTGATGGATTCTAAGTTGTGCAATTGGACAAAAAGTGGTCCCAAACTCCCAATGCATCACTGTGCTTTTTATATCATACCGTAAAATGCAAAATCTCTTAGAGATATCTCATTATGATTTCTGACCATCTCAGGATGAACTTGAAACCCATCCAGCGCCTGAAAGCATGTCCATTTTTGTACACTACGGAGGTTTGAGATCAAGGGATCCCAAGGTTCTCTCTGGATATGATGTTGTCTTAACAACATATGGTGTACTGTCTGCAGCATATAAATCTGTAAGATGCATGATTTTTTTACTAGTCACTGAATTTTACACTTAATAGTGGACTCGCACTGCAATTTAGCTTTTTTCTCTAATATCTTTTATTTGCCAATCCATTATCACTGTACAACCATCCTTATTTGTAATTTTTGACATCTGATGTAGGATCTGGAGAACATCATATTTCACAAACTGGACTGGTATCGGGTCGTGTTAGATGAAGCTCATACCATTAAATCCTGGAAATCATTAGCTGCTAAAGCTTTTTGCTATCAGCTCACTGCCATTGGTGTCTCACTGGCACACCTCTTCAGGTGTGCTTGTTTATTTACTCTTTCACCTTTTTCTGAAACGTTGTTTTATGTGAATATAAGCTCTATGAAATGTATCTCTCACATGAACTATGCCAGCTATCTTTCGGTCATTGCTCTATTTTTAAACAACTTGTGATCATCTCTTCAAGTTGATAAAAATTGATGTCCCTTAAGCCATCTTATAGTCATTTTCTTTCGGTTATTGTCGCAGAATAACTTGGAAGATCTCTACAGCCTTTTGTGCTTCTTGCATGTTGAGCCTTGGTGCAATTGGCAATGGTAAGTGCACTGCAAGTTCAATGGCCCTGATTTCAAATGAAATGCATTGTTCCATAATTTTGCTTGATTTATACAAATGTCAAAACGGTGCTAGATAACACGAGCTTACATTTTCTACAGGTGGCAGAAACTGATTCAGAAGCCATATGAAAATGGAGATCCAAGAGGAATGAGGTTAATCAAGGCTATTCTAAGGGCCATTGATGTTGAGAAGAACCAAAGACACCAAGGACAAACACGGAAGGTAACCACTCTACAATTTCACACTTCTTTTCGATTCTGAATCTTTTAAATTCTAACAATTTCATAATTCAATGTCAGGCCCATACTAGTCCTGCCTCCAACCGACATCCAAGTCATCGAGTGTGAACATACCGAAGCTGAACGTGACTTCTATGAAGCCCTTTTTAAAAGATCAAAGGTAACTCATTCTTCTTCCACACTTTTATCGGCATTTTTCACATCGCTTCCATTACTCATCCAAACCCGGGATTTTTCTATTCAAAATAAACAGGTCCAGTTCGACCAGTTTGTAGCACAAGGGAAAGTTCTCCACAACTATGCTAACATTCTCAAGCTATTACTTCGCCTTAGGCAATGCTGCAACCACCCTATCTTGTTTTAAGGTATCAAATCAAAACCAGTTCTCTTTCAAGCAGAACATTCACCAGTTTAGATGTAGATGACCAGGGATCGAACCCTAGCTCCTGCAAAATTTCTACTTTGAAAAAAATATTGGTTTTGATCAATCTTTATGCAGTTGAGCGGATTCACAGAAGTACACCGACTTGGACAAACTTGCAAGGAGATTCTTAGACCCGAATCCTGACTCTGAAACCCCAAGAAATGGCGGTCCAAGCCGAGCCTATGTTGCAGAAGTTGTAGAGGGCATAAGGAAAGGCGAAAACAACGAGTGTCCCATATGTATGGAGTATGCAGACGACCCAGTCCTCACGTCATGTGCACATAAAATGTGCAGAGAATGCATCCGCTCGAGCTGGAGGACACCAACAACCGTTCTCTGCCCGATCTGCAGGACCCTTCTGAAGATAAGCGACTTAATCACATGTCCAACAGATAACATATTCCGAGTTGATGTTGAGAAAAACTGGAAGGAGTCTTCAAAGGTGTCAAAGCTCCTGGAGTGCTTAGAGGATATCAGAAACTCGGGTTGTGGAAGAGCATTGTTTTTAGTCAGTGGACTTCGTTTTTGGACTTGCTGGAGATTCCATTGCGCCGGAGAGGAATCGGGTTTTTGAGATTCGATGGGAAGTTGGTGCAGAAGCAAAGGGAGAGAGTGCTGAAGGAATTCAATGAAACCGAAGAAAAAACGGTAAATTACCATCAAATACTTAGTTTTTTTTGTTATGGTTCAAGTAGATTTATAGACTACTTATATGTTTTGTTCAAACTCCAGGTGTTGTTAATGTCGTTGAAAGCTGGAGGTGTTGGCCTATGTCTTTCTAATGGTAACAGAATTTTTCTGTTAAATTACCCAAAATGGAAGTGTTCAGTGTCTAAATTTGGAATGATGGACATTGTAGGATCCATGGTGGAATCCAGCGGTTGAGGAACAGGCAATCATGAGAATTCATCGCATAGGACCAAAGCGAACTGTTAACGTTAGAAGATTCATTGTCAAGGTTAGATTTTGATCTTTTTAAGCTGAGAATCTCCCAAATCTGAATTCGTCAAATTTTGACCAGGAAATGTAAATGGATTCTTCAAAGATTCCATTTGATGCCAAAATAAAATACCAATTCTTGGTCCATGATTTACTTTTAGGGTCCATATGTTCTCTTTTTTTATTTCTCGAGATTCTGTTATAATCCTAAACCACTGGTTTTCAATTTAGAATAAATGCCAAATATATTCATACATACTCAAACTTATTTTGAATTGTTTCTCGCTTTTCTCAATTTTTAAAAGTTTTTCTTGATCCTCAAAATTTAATTTTGCATGTTAAATTCGAATTGAATAACATTTTTTGAAAGTTAAATCAATCAGAAGTTTACATAAATTTAAGAGACAATAACTTATTCTTATAAGTTGAAGGGGGTTATAAAATGGTACATTTTTTCAAGTTTGGAATTGCGAGAAGAATTTTTAAAGTTTAGGAAAGTTAAGTAATTCAGGATTAACGGATTCAAAATGTATTTTCCTAAAATTATTTTTCTGATTTTATTGTAATTGGTAACTAAAATTTATTTTGTGTGCCCATTGACAGGAGACGGTGGAGGAAAGGCTGCAACAAGTGCAAGCGAGAAAGCAGAGGATGATCTCAGGTGCCTTAACGGACGCGGAAGTACGGTCAGCTAGAATTGAGGAACTTAAGATGTTATTTAGATAGATTTTTACATAGTTTAATTTACATTGTATTTAGTTAATTTTAAATTAATCTTTTGGTTTTGGGTTCGGAAGGAAATATTGGTACATGGTATGGTCCAATTTCGTAAATGTAATGTCCTTCAAATATTTACATGATTATCCAGCTTTTGCTTACGATATGTTTCTCTTTACTTATTATTTATGATTTATTTAACTATAATTAAATTTTTATAATTAAGTTAGAGTCTGTTTTTACTTTTTTTTTCTATTTATAAGTTGTTTATAATTTTTTTAAGAAAAGCAAATAGAAACACAGATTAAGTTAACATTTGCTTATAAGCAAATTACATGTTATAAGTCATAAGTTAAAAGTAAAGAGAAACACCCCTTAATATTTTGACTTAAATTCACATATTATCTTGAATTGTTTAGAAAATTGAAGTGTTAAATGCAGTCGAAATTTACATACCATATAACTCATTCAAACTTTTTACTTTCTTTGCTTTAGCGTTTAAAAATGGTAATAAAATGGCACATATTTTTACTAGGGCGGTGCTCTTGAATGAAGCAGCGTGAGCTTGTTAATCTACATCTTTGAATTGTGTTGCTCATTTTTTTTCGCCTCAATTTAATTCCATTTTCCTGAAAAAATAAGTAATACAATTACAAATTTATAATTATAATAAAGAAATAGTAAATCCAAGAGAGAAGGCAACAAACGCTAGCCGACCAAATGAAAGAGAGGCTAAGGATGGACCACGTAGGCACGAAGCAAAAGCCAGTGGATCCAATGATAAGTTGATTGGTTAAGCAACTTTTGACCATGCGATAATTTATATTATTCACAAAAAAGATAGAAATATATAATAGTTGTATATATAGGGAAAAAGAGTTGCATTCAAAAAGTTGATATTGAAGGTATTGAATCTATTGATGATAGTGTCAAAAGGGGTTCAAAAGAAGATTGGAAATCCAACTCATATATGCTTTGCTTCTATGTTAGATCAGTTTTTTTCTTCTTTTCAAATGTAACTTTATCAAGTTGGTCTTACTTTAGGCATAGGATTTGCTTATTTTTAGACATTTTATAAGATTCTCGCTGATGTTAAATAGTTATTAGTCACTACGTTTTTTATCGAAATAGCTAAAAAAACAAAAAAAGCAATAACACATCATAAATTTTTTCGGAAACTAAGCTAAATTTTATTTATATTTTCTCAAAATAAGACCATTCGAGATTGTTTTTCACAAGTGTTTCTCCTAAATCTCCCCCAATATCTTAGAACGATCATCAAATTTTAACTCTTGATATAAGATGGGTTTAATATACTTTTTTAACTAAAATATGTTGTTACACGGTAAATTTACAAATTGAATCTTTTGAAATAACTATAGGAGAGAAATAAGTTCAAAGTTCAAACTAAACCCTTGCATCCAAAGCTTTTCTTATCTTAAATGAAATCACGCCATCATGTCTAGCTAGTAAGTTACATCTAAATTTATCCTAAATTTTAAAGTGATTTTATTTACTACGTAGTATCTGTGTTGTGTCTTCTGCTGCCACCGAATCAGTTGCTCTTTCATCTAATTGAACGGTGAATACAATGTAGCTAATTTATGAAAGCAATAATACACGCCATTACATAAATTATCTTATTCATGGACGTGACATTATAAATTAAAATAAATAAATAAAACGAAACGGTCTAACGCAATAATTATAAAACCCCCTTCTCTCCCAAATTCAAAACCCTAATTTCCCATTTCCCCGAAATGGCCGAAACCCCCCGAAATCGGATCTCCAGATCATCCCGCCGTCTTCCTCTGCCTGGAACGCCGCGATTCCTCTCTTGTCTCCTCTCGCTTCTTCGCCCCCCGATGACCGGATTCCGATTTTGAAATCGGAAAGCCAGAACAGTCGCCGGAATCAGGTAAGAGAGCCGGGAAAAGCCATTGTTTTCAAAAAATGGCAGCATCCGGCGGCTCCTTTCGGCTACGAACCGGCGAAGTTCGGGCCGTCGTTTTCTGTGCCGGTGTAGATTGATTGATTTATCGGTTTTTTTGTTAGATTAATTTCAGCCGTTACTTTTGACGGCGTTGATCTGTATACTGAACTGATTAATCTTATCTGTATATATATTGCTAACCATTTTTTTGTTTGGTTGTATAAATTTAATCATGATATCGTTTTCAATAATGTAAGAAGTTATATATATGAGACTCCATTCGACTGATTAATACACGAAATAATGGTTAACATAATAATACATGTATATTTATTTTGCCTCTAGCAAATGAAAAAGAAATTATCTTAATTTAATTACAAGTGTATTAAATATTTTTTGTGTTAGTTAATATGTGTTGATAAACATGTAAAGAATGGAACGTATTTCAGAATATGGAGGATGTGATTGATTTGTTTTAGTATGTTTAGTAATAAACGAAGAAGCGGTGTTTTATAAGTTTATACGATTACATTTGTATTAAATATAGAACATATGGTTTTGTATTTCTAATAACCTTACATTATATTGAATTCCATTATATATATATATATATTATTTTATTGTGTTGATGCTAATTTTATTTATGAAAATGTTAAAGTTTATAATCTTTTAAATATTTGATCAAGATAATTTAAATGACTCATCCATGCATTGCTCAAAAATTGTTATATGAGACCTCAAAATTTTAAATCCAATACCAACGACAAAGTTGAGACATGTTGAGACAACCGCTAAAAACCTGTATATTTCAATCGATCTTTCAGTTGTATATAGTAAGTATTTGTGCATATGGTTGTCTTCAACAATAAAGTCTCATCAATTATAGTGCTTTTTTTAGCTGGTGTTGAATTCAAAATTCTGCACCTCGTTGTGTTTGTTTAATAGAATATTTCCTTTATTAATTCCTATAGTTATTTTATTTTCTCAAAAAAAATATGATAATTCAAAAAACACGAATGCATTTATATACAATAAATGAATAAAGTAATTATATGAAATGCAATCATGGCAAATAATTTATAATAAGAATAGTATAAGAACTATTATTAACAAATTCATAAAAAACAATGTTATCGAAATCGTATCGTATGCTATACCGGTGACGTTAATGGTACGTAATTTACCGGTACAATTGGGAACAGACCGTGGTGTTACCGGTTATTTGATTTTTAAAGTAAATGAATAAGTAAAAGTATAACAAACGGTTTAAGTACAGATTATCTAATATTGAATATACATTTTAATAAAAAATTTTAAATCTATTTTTTCAAATGACATAATAAAAACTAATTAATGCATCCATCATTTCTTTTATAAATTAATTATTTCTATTTTGGTATGGAAAAAAGAGTTAATTAAGAGAAAGGAGAGCAAATGCAATATAAATTTCAAAAGTAAATAAAATTATGAGAAAGGGAAAGAAATCAAGAGATTAATTAATGTTTATGGTAGGAAATTTAAGAATTTAAATGAAACTTTAAAACATAATATAACAACCGGCCGATCCGGTCCGGTTCAGATAACATTGGTAAAAAGAAATTTATTTTGAATACGTCTAGTTAGTTTTTGATATTATTATTTTGAATAGATTTTTTTTTAATTTGTGGTAGATTTTTCTACATATTAAGGTAGAATTTTCAAGTGTAAAATATGGTTTTATGATGAATAAAATACACAATTCTTTTTATTTATTTTCTTCTTCATTCCTTACATACGTTTTATGCTAACTTC
>CAOJBJ010355332.1:0-37653 GCA_948291685.1 Euphorbia celastroides | reverse complement strand
CACTCAAGCCAAAGTTTCGATATGGGAGCTCCTTGCATCCTCATTCGAACATCGAAGTGCATTAAGTGAGGCTTTGGGACGGCTCGAGACTTCGGTGGACATAACGCCCGAGTCACTTGTTGCTACCCTGACCCAATCTGCCACGCCCGAGTCACTTGTTGCCTTGACATAAGGAAAGCCAAACAAGTATGCAAAGCAGCAAAGATTGCCTACTCGAAGCTCATTGCGAATGAGTGGGCCATTGGGATCGCACCCAATAATAGCGCAGAATTCCTCAAAAAGAGGGCACATTTCCGACCAAGTCGCCTCCGAAACAAAAGACGTGGGCTTTAGAATTCCATAGTCAAGCACAAGTGCGGAGGAAGTCATAGTCAACAGCAACTCCCCTAAGTGTGACAATTGGGGCAAAGTCCTATCATCCTAGATTGATCATTTTGATATTGCGAAGGTGCAGTGATTGAAAGAAGGATTTATGATGACAGAGGAATCCGAAAACGTGTGCATAAGCATACAAACCATGAAAACCATGAAAATCATTTCATACACATACATAATGCATGTTTATAGAAACATCTCAAAATATAGGTACATCTGCCCTCACCAAAAATCTCGATTAAAAGTCCATTTGGTCTCATGAATCATTTTCACAAGCCCGAATGGAGGGGCAACTGTGAATACTCGATTTTCCGGCTCCAAAAGTCAGTCGAAGTACATAACACAGCTCCGGTAAAAGTCTGCGGAAGCATGCCAACATACCACTCAAAACGTCCGAGACGGAACGAGGATCACAAAAATGATCTCGGAATAATTTTCAGAGGTCCGAAACTCCCGAAAATCGCGAAAAAGCGAAATATTACACCGAACTTGTGCGTCCAGCCAGGCTGAGCGCTGGCGGCGCTCTTGAGCCGGCCGCAGCGGCCCGACGCCAGTCATGGCGAGACGGTGCCAACCACGGCGCCACCGCGCCATCCCCGGTGACTGTGCGTCGGGGACACGTTTTCTGCCTCCTTTTTCGATTTCCGAGCCTATAAATTGGCTCCTCAGCCACAGGATTCTGGGCCCCAGTTATTCGGAGCACTAGCCTTTTCTCACTCTAAGTCCTTATTCAAATCGTTCGAAGCTTTCTGTTTGTCGAATCGAGTCTTTAATTTTGAATTGCATTTGAATTGCTGCCCGATTAAATTTGAACTTAAGCTAAAGTTTAATTGAACTAATCTGGATTTGAGGAGCGGTTCCAAAGCGAACAAGGTATAATCTCTACTCCCTTTTCTTTGCATATCATTCATCTCCGGTCTAAAATGGCCATTCTTCACATCACCTAAAGTGGTCAGTTAAGGAATCCTTAAATTAGAGCTAGGTAATCAATCAACATGGAACAAAACCCTAAAATGGATTTAGGTACACCCATAGTTAATCAACTCTTGACATAAAGTCACACCATTTCAACTAAACCCTAAAACGAATTTAGGTACACAATCACACTGCATTAAAGCCTTCCCGTGAGTCTTGAAACAAAACTCTAACCTTTGTGTATTCCTAGTTAACTCATATATGTTTTATCATTTTTATAGGTTGATCGTGAGTCAGCCGAGGAGATGTGTATGCAACAGTTTCGCTACAACGCTCTACTTGCTTCCGAGAATGCTTTAATGGTGGTAAGTACCTGCATTTCCAAATGTATATGTGTATGCACAAATGAATGTTATGCGAATGTTACATGTTGTATGTTTTATTATTATTTTTTTTTCTTTTAGCATTTGAACGAGTAGATGGCGCAGAAGTTTCATTTGAGAGGATGCTATGCAGGCGGAGCGTGATCGATTGTAGCACAGATTGTTTTGGTGGGAGCATACATACCCAGATGCCTATCCCCCAAGTTTTAGAGCATCCTTATTTATTCCACTTTGTTGCTTGACTAGCTGAAACTCTTTGAACTTTGTTAAGTAGTAGTATTCGCTGGAACCTCTCTAGACTTTGTTAGGCTATCTTCTGGCGTTCTGTGAACCTTGTCATGCATTCTGTAGGAGAAATTTATAACTTCAAATTTTGTTATCGTATGCCCTAATTTTTGCATGTCTGCCCTTATCGAGTTTACAGACATCATGTTGGTCCTAATTTTTGTTTAAGGGCCCTTTCGAGTTTTCACCTTAACGAACCTCTCTCACTCTCTGTTTTTTATGATGCCCTAACTTTTGTTTGAGTCTCCTCGCAACTACAGTCAACGGGCTTCTTCTCTCTCTCCGTTTTTATTATACCCTAATTTTTTCTTGAGTTTCCTCACCATTACACTCAACGAGTTTTGAGTCACCAGCCAAATAATTACAAATTAGAAATAATGATTTGCGCGTTACAATAGGGATAAACATGCTTTAAACGGGGGAGTTTCTCCAAAGTTAAATTCAATGCCACATCTAAACAAGCTTTCAAATGATTTAGCACAAATAACTCTTTATTAATTGATTTTAACTCGGAATAACTGTTGGTTCACATTTCCTATGTTTATACTCATGCTGTCAGCCAGTCCATAAATCTAGGTTTTCCAGCTAACACTCTCATTTGTCCTAACTTTTATCTAGCCACCTACCCTTGCAGGTTTTTGAGCTAATGGACTCACAACTCTCTGTTTTTTACTTATTTGAGCCTTAAGTTTTGCCTGGGTTACCTCACTGTCGCACCCATCAGGCTTTCTCTCTGTTCTTTAGTTTATACGTAATAAGCTTTTAGGCGGTCCTGGTTGATTGGGTTGGTGAACTCATTTCCGTCCATATCTGAGATCTTCACTGCTCCTTTTCTAAGTACCTTTTTGACAACATAAGGTCCTTCCCAATTTGGCCAGAACTTTCCCTTTGGGTCTGTGTGGGTAGGATTTATTTGCTTCAGCACCATATCTCCCACTTGCAAAGGCCTCTTATTGTACTTGACCCACCGATTGTAAGCGCGTGCCATTCTCTGCTGATACATTTGGAGATTGCTGAGTAAAGCCAATTATTCATGTTTGTTCCTTGCCCATTCATCTTCCTCGAGTTTGGCTTCCAATGCTACCCTTAGTGACTTTAACTCCACTTCAACAAGAAGGACTGCCTCCATCCCATACACTAGCGAATAAGGTGTGTGGTTTGTTGGGGCCCTTACTATAGTATTGTATCCCCATAGGGCATAAGGTAACATTTCCGCCCAATCCTTGTATGTCTTTACCATCCTGGCCAAAATCTTCTTCAAGGACTTATTGGCTGCTTCCACTGCTCCATTCGCTTGTGGGTGATATGGTGATGACTTGTGATGCTCGATCTGGTAATTTTCTAGTAACTTGCAGTTGCCCTTGAAATTGAACTCCACTGTCTGACACGATGTGGTGTGGCATACCAAATCTGGAGAAGAGGTATTTCTGAATGAACTTGGCCATCTTTTTCGCGGTGATATTGTGGTAGGATTCTGCTTCGACCCATTTTGAGAAGTAATCAACTGCTACGATGATGAACTAGTGACCATTGGATGTAGAGGGTTTTACTTCCCCAATAATGTCGATGCCCCATGCTGAGAAAGGCCATGGTGTTGCCATGTTTTGGAGTTCGCTGGGAGGAAGGTGAGACAAGTCCGCTTAGATTTGGCATTCGTGACATCTTTTAACTTCCTCGATACGATCTGTATGTAGCGTCAGCCAAAAGTATCCTTGTCACAAAACCTTCTTTGCTAACGCAATTCTGTTCATATGAGGACTGCATGCCCCACTATGTAGCCTCCTCATGACTTCTTTTACCTCTTTTTTTGTCTAGACATCTAAGAAGTATTCCATTACTAGTGCGCTTGAATAATTTCCCTTTGAATACCCTGTATTCAGCTGCCAATGTCTAAAGTGATTTCTTGTCAGAGCTTGAGGCTTCGTTCGGGTATTCCCTTCTTTGGATGAAGTTCAGGATGTCGGTATACCATGCTTGTATATCTTGGGAGATTCCGGCTACCATTTTGGTCTCGTGACATGGTGATCGTGCTATCTCTACAACTAATGGCTTCATAGGACGATTAATAGGTTATTCCCACATAGAGGACAAAGTAGCTAAAGCATCTGCCATCTGGTTCTCGTCTCGTGGTACATGCTTGAACACGTATTTTTCGAATACTTTCAACTTCTCACAAATTAGATCTATGTAAGGGTGTAATGTCTTTTCTTTAATGATCCAGTCACTAGTGACTTGGCGGATGACGAGTGTTGAGTCACCGATGACTAGGATATTCTTTGCCCCTAGCATAGACACTTCTTCTAATCCAAAGATACATGCTTCGTATTCAGCTCCATTGTTAGTCACTTCAAAATCCAATCTCTTGGTAAGGGGGATCATTTCCTCTTCTAGCATGACCACAATAACTCCTATTCCAGCACCTTTTTTGTTTACTGCTCCATCAAAATAAACGGTCCAGTTCTTTGGTTCTTGTTCTATCATTGCCAACTGCTCATTAGGAAACTCCAAGTTTTCAGCAAACTCAGGTTCAATCGGTTGATTAGCTTGAAATTCAGCTACAACTCTGCCTTTTATCACTTTCTTCATTACATACTCTATGTCAAACTCTGAGAGGAGTAGTAACCATCTGGACAACTTTCCTACCAAAGTTGAAGCTTCATAGAGATACTTCATAGGATCAACCTTAGCCACTGCTTTGATGTGGTATGATTGGAAGTAATGTCTGAGCTTCTTAATGAGCCAAACCATGGGAGCGCAAGTCTTTTCAACAAACATGTATCGAGCCTCATAGTCTAACAACTTCTTACTAAGGTAGTAGATTGTGTATTCCTTCTTGTCATCTTGTTCTTGAACCAACATCACTCTTATTGATCTCTCCTCAATAGCCAAGTATAGGGTTAAAGGCTTCCCTGGTATTGGTGTTTTTAGTACCGGAGGATTCATTAGGTAAGCCTTGATTTTCTCGAAGGCTACTTGACATTGTTCATTCCACTCTATGGGTTGATCTTTCTTGAGTAACTTGAAGATGGGCTCGCATATGGTAGTAAGTCTTGAGATGAACCTACTAACGTACTGTAGTGACCCAAGGAAAGATCGAACCTCTTTCTCTATCTTTTGCGCCAGTATCTCCTAAATTGCCTTAATTTTGTTGAGATCCATCTATATCCCTCTTTGACTCACGATGTGCCCCAGCAACTTTCCTAATGTGACTCCACACACATATTTCTTCGGGTTCAAGCGAAAATTATACTTCTCAATGCGAGTAACAAACTTGTCCAAAATCGTTGGATGCTCCTCCCTAGTCTCAGATTTTACTAGCATGTCATCGACGTATACTTCTACCTCTTTGTGTATCATGTCATGGAGTAAAGTCATTACCGCTCTTTGGTATGTTGTTCCAGCGTTCTTGAGTCCAAATGGCATTACCTTGTAGTAGTATGTTCCCCACTCGGTGATGAAAGTTGTCTTGACTTTGTCTATGACATTCATTAGGATTTGATTGTAGCTTGAAAACCCGTCCATTAATTAGTACATTGCGGCTCCGGCTGCGCTGTCGATTAGGACATCGATATGAGGGAGAGGGAAATCACCTTTTGGTGTAGCCTTATTAAGGTCTCGATAATCTACACAAACTCTTACTCTTCCATCCTTTTTGGCTACCGGTACGATGTTGGCTATCCAGTCTGAGTACTCCACTACTTCGATGAACTTTGCTTCAATCAACTTGATGAGTTCCTCTTTCACCTTTGCAGCCCATTCTGGTTGAAGTCTTCGAAGCTTTTGCTTGACCGCTTTATATCTCATTTTGGTGGGTATTTTATGTTCAGCTATCATTCTATCAACTCCTAGCATGTCTTCATAAGTCATTAGAAATGTAAGCCAATTTTGGGTTTTCATCTGTTCTGAGATTAATTTCTATTAAAGAAGTATCATGTGCGCTAAATACATCGAATGAATATTTATATGTATGCAAAGAATAATTAGGAGAAACACCACATAAATAAGAAAAATCAAACTTTATTCTATTAAAATTGTTCACATCAAACATATTAGGAATGGAAACAAAAACATCACTATCACTACTATCATCCTCCACAGGCGGAAGATCTTTGACTTCAACTTTAAGAATCTCATCCAAATCTTTAGTCAGTTCATCGTTTAACTCTTCAGATAATGGGACTTCTTCTTTTCCTTCAGCTTCAGCTTGTTTCTTCATCTTGGACAGCTTAGTTATGATTTCAAAAATGGTAGCTATATTGATTGTCTTCAATTTTGGAGGTTCTCCCACAGTTAATCCTGCCATGTCATCAACCATTTCATTCACCTTAGCATTGGTCAGGGAGTTAGGCTGACTCTTCCAATCAAAAACATCATTGAAGATTTCAAACCCTGGAACCACTCTCCCATTTACATTTACAGGCTCGGAATCCCAGCAAAAGCACTTTGGCTTACTAGAACTAAAGGTGAATATAGCATTGGCATGCTTCAATTTCCTCTTTCAACGATCTTCATGGCCTAGCCCAGCACGATTATTATCTCCTACTTCAATATCGAAGAAAGGGGGACCTTGCTTCTTCTTCCCAAGTCCTTCCCCTGGTTTGAAGTTTTGTTTAGCCATATACTTGCCAACCCATGCAACAAACTGGGGAGGATCAGATTCTCCTTTAGTGATCACACTGATGCGCGCTTCTTGGGGTATTTGATCATCAGAGAAACGTGCCAGAAATGCTTTTTCTAGTTCAGGCCAAACTCAAGTTCGTACGCGATTAAGGTTCCTTACCCATGACCCTACTTGTCTTTCGAGATCACTGAAGCCTATGCAACCCCCAAGATTTCATAAGATTAGTGAATTCAAGGAGATGTGCATGAGGATCGGTCGTCCCATCATATGAAAGTCCTGCAGGGAGCTCTTGGTCTAAATCACAAGACATGTTATTCCTCTCATGCTCTTCACAGGACAGGGAGCTCTTTGTATACTCTTCATTTATCCAATCATCTACCAGTTCTCCTTCTTCATCTTCAGAAAGCGAGGGTACTTGGAATCCTTACATTCCTTGCTCGGTTGTAGCCAACGCAGCCACCACTGACTCTTGATCGACTTCAAAAGTGATGACTTCACCATTGTACGGGATCTTGACTTTCTGGTGAAGGGTTGAGGGAACTCTGTCCAAAGAATGAAACCAAGGACATCCCAATAACAAGGAGAATGTTACTGGAATATCTATCACGATGAACTCGGCCAAAGATTTGATAGGTCCTATCCTTACTGTTGCTGTAAAAGTTCCAAGGACAGCGCGCTTAGAGTCATCGTAGGCTGGAATAATAGCATTTGACTTCCGCAACATGTCCTCGGTAAGTCCTAATGTAGGTAACACCTGTAAGGGGTATACATTCAGAGCTAAACCATCATCTTCCATAACACAAGGCATAACATGATCCATGACTTCACCTTTCAGGTAAAGAGCCTTGTTGTTCCTTCCCTCTAGTGGTAGATCCTCATCCGAAAAGGTGATTTGGAGAGATTCTTTTTTGTCAAAAGTGTGACCCCCAACAATCAAGCAAACTTCCTTGGCTGTCATTGATGCTGGAGCATCTATATCCATGAGTTTCTTCACGAAAGCAGAGTGATGATCAGCCAATTCTACCAGCAGCTCCCACACACTAATCTTGGCATTAGTTTCTTTTAATTGTTCAACTATTGCCTTTTCCTTTTCACTAGTTGGTTCTAGCATGGTGGGTGCAGGTGTTACCGATTGAGTTGGTCTCCTCACCATGTTATGAGGCTGATAGACGCGTCCACTTCTGGTGAGATTGGCGACTGGATTAACTTTAGGAGGAGGGACATCCATGGCAAATTCATCAAAATCATCATCAACCTCTATCTAGTCCAAATTAATCTTCTTAGGGCTCTTGTCTTGTTTAAATACATGATTAATGATATAATGTAAATTCCAAGGCTTAGTAGATTATTCTTTGTGCTGGGTTTCTTTTCAGGTTCTTCGATCTTTCTTTCAGCAACCAATCTTTCGATCTCCTTGAGCAATGTATGGCATTCATTCGTCTTGTGTCCTACCCGTACATGGTACAAACAGAAATTATTTATTTCTTCAGCAGATGGGGCTTGAAAAGGCCTCACATTGTCTAGGATTTTCATCATACGACACTTGAAAAAGATCTTCCCAAGGCTTTCAGCCCATGGGGACAATTCTTGAGCAGAGGTACGTTGTAGGGCTACGATGAATTTAGCTATCTTGGATGATGAGGCTGGCTTTGATGCGAGTTTAGCCATTTGTGCAGGTGTTGTATTGCTTTTGAATCCCGTAAATGGTCTAGGATTCCTTTGAAAGCTTAGTTGCGGGTTTGCTAGAGCCTCTTCCTCTTGGTAGTTCTAAATCTTCTTAGCAAAATATACCACCTCATTGAAGGAATGGAATTTTAACAGCTTCATTCTTTCCTCGTATAAAGGACTGCTTCCATCAATCAGCTTCACAATCAAGGCTTCCATCTTTGGAGCCCCATCCACCAGAACCTGGTTATCCATCCACCTTTTGTAGTATTCATGGAATGGTTCATTGGGCCTTTGTCTAACACGCTTAAGGTCAACAAGAGTTGTTTCAACCTGAGTGGTATAGGCATATTGCCTAATGAAAGCCTTAGTCAATTTTTCCCATGAATCTCACATAGATGCGGGAAGCTTCATATACCACTTGTAGGTCGCTCCTTTAAGCGTTGTTGGGAATAGATCGAGAATGTGTCATTCCTCAAGTCCTAAGCATCGCATCATTCGAACATAGCTCTCTACATGGATCTCCTGCGGACCACTTCCAGCATAATGGTCTAGCCTAGGCATCACGAATCCTCAGGGAAGAGGCTGTCTGGTTTGATGCTTTGATGTTTCATGGGAAGCAATCATTTTCCCATTGGAATTCTTTTCTTTGACTATGGCCTTAATGTCACCATACTTTGCCTTGATGGCTTTCTCAGTCATCTCATCAATGACCAGATTATTTTCATTGGAAGCTTCTTCCATAGGAGGCATGCTTTCTTGAATCGAAAAAGCCTCATCTTCTTAATAGAGGTTCTTCTTGACTTCCTCAAATGCTTTCACAAACTCAGGGGAAAGCATGAGAGTTTTGAGAGTTTCAGCCAGATCAGCAGTTGGAATAGAATTGGGTAGGTCATTTCCATTAGTCATCCTGTTGTTGTTGTTGGATTGCCTGTCTTCGGAACTGTCGCAAGAATGTACTTCAACCGAACCAAATGCCAGTGTTGCGGTTATCGATAATCTATTGAGACGGTTTCCTGAACAGTGCCAAACTAGAGGTGGATACTATTTTTTGCGTTTTGGAGCTATCTGTTAAAGTGATCCTAATCAGATAATGTTTGTGTGGTGTTTATGAATTCGTGTGTTTATGTATGAATTGTGGGCCATCTTGAATCCATGAAATATAAATTAAGAAATATGATTTTTCTTAATAATCAGACAATTTTCATAGACTTCTCAAATCAAATCTAGCCTAAACTAAACTAATGCTATCTAATCTATTCTTGATTCTGATAAAATCGAGTGATCTTGCCGATGGATCCTCGATTGATTCCAATCGCGTACTCAGTGAACCATTGTTTGTAGGTCAGGCTGGTCTCCACATCTTCAGGTCGAGGAAGGGCTATCTTCATAGTGCTAATCTGACGCGCAAGCCTCCAATCATGCTCGAACTTCTTTATGTAGCTTGATTTGCAAGCATGATTGATCTTTGAATCTTCACGTCATCAGGGATGTGTTGTCTATTCCCATACTGGAGACTGATCCTTTGTGGAATGTATCGAACATACCCTTCGAGTGCTAGGAGCGAGACACCCTTTTTACCAAATTGGAGAGTTGCGAATTGTATTTTCCACCAAGGGTTGATCCATTGAATGTCTTCAGGATTTTTGGAGTACATCCAGTCATACCACTTGAGTGGTGCCTTTACCTTCTGGTATTCTTTATCCCTTCCTCTCTCCCAGAAATATGATGGATTATATTTCTTCGCGTTGAGGGGTGGTGGTGTCAATCTAAACTTCTCAGCTAGCTAGATGTTGAGTAGTAATCGGCTTCCTGTTGTCCAAGCTTCTTATTGTTTCGGACAGTATGACCATAGCAGGGGGCTTATCTCGGCTGATGCTTGGAAAGAGACACACTAGACGATAACCAATTGTGGTGGTGCCGAAGGTGCATAGATCAAAGGAATCCAGGAAGGATGGTCAGGGTTTCTATCTCGGAGCGCGTCTAACGCCACCTATAACTTTATGCCGGGATGATATTTGTCTGTAGAAGTCATTCTTCTAACGTCAGAAGGAGAAAGTTGAAACCATCTCATAAGGTCTGGGTCACTTCATGGCTTGGGCAATGGCAGGGCCGGTTGCACCTTCTTAGCATTTGGTGCATTCATGATGGCGCCGAATTCTTCTAAGTTCGGGTAAAGCTCTAGTTGGAGGAGTCAGAACACATGGTTGGTCGGGCACCTAAGCATGGAAGCAGCTCTCATGAGGTTTTCAATGATGTTGTAGTTGTAGTAATTCTTCATGCATAAGAGTCCGTAGGTCTGCAACTTCTCCCAATACTTCAGTGAAACCTCATGGAGGTAGTCCCTAAAATACATCTGGATCAACTGTAGCGATGGCATCTCCGCTGTGCGAAGTTAGAGTTAGGGGAAAGAATTTATATTCCATGGATTCATTTTGGCCTTATGCATGAAAAATGATGCATGTTTTTACAAGATTACAAGTATACGTTAGTACAAATCAGGTTATATAGAAAAGTCATAACAAACAAATCTCTTCCAACCTGCAAGAAAGCGTATATTCGAGTTTTGGTGCAGGGATCCTAGATGGTTTACTAAGTTATTCTACATGTGGGCTTGGACTGTGTTCCTATAACATTCTAATGGTTCCCAACGCCTGCACACTTGCACCAATAGCTAATCACATCTATGGCCACGTTGTTACTTGTCGAGGGTAACCCATCCATCAAGAGCTCGACCTGATCGGTGAATCCAAAAAGAGCTCCATCATAGACATAGTCGGGGGTAATATTCTAGGTTACCACAAGAAAGGTTGAGAAGAAACGTGAAATGCAAGACTTTAAGCAATTAAATCAAAGATCCTAGTTTGTCACGATAGAATTTTTGACATTCGTCAATGGCATTTTCAAAAACTATTTTGAGAAAAGCAAGTTTTGAAAAAGCTTTAGTCCCCAGCAGAGTCGCCACTGTGAGCGGGCGAGATTTTTTTGATAACTGTTTCCAACATAATTCTTACTAATTCGGACTGAGCTGACCGATTTCCAGGGACTATGGAAAAATGATTTTGAATTAGGTTAAATTAAAACTACCTCGAGTCTAAGCTTAGATTAAGTGTTGGAGTCGCCACCCGATTCAGCTCTATCAGGAATTTTATAAAACAGTGTCGTTGAACCCTCATGAAAGGACTCAACAACACTTAACCAGAGATTAGGTCTGGACGACTTGACTATTTCTTCTATTCGTGACAAGCTAAAAGAAAGTGGGTTTAATTTCCTATAGTCTAACCTAGGATTTATGCATCGCGTTATTAGTCCATAATCTCAACCAAAGATTTGTTCAGTTCAAGAACTTGAGTCAGGATAGGAATCCCATACCCAAGAGTCCTATGTCTAAGTGATTTTTTATTTACAAAAAAAGGTTTAACATTAGTTTGCCTTTCAAAGGAAGTTCTGAGGAAATTAGTTGGGACAAGCCTCCTTAAAAACAATCTCCTTAAGCTCTTATCGCTTGGGTGACAGAACTTCCCCGAAAGATGTTTGAGATTTAAATTTAAGTATTATTAGATAATTACAAGGTAATTTGATAGTTTTAGATGGATTATAGTTCTGTTACAAAGTAATTATACAACCTATAGATTTCTATAAAAGTTCTTCTAAACCTAGAATTCCACTACAGGGCAGATCTGACTACTTTTCGTAATTCTATCCTAATCCATAGTAAAAAATTTTAAAAAGATTCACATTTTCTACAGACGATTCCTAAGAGGCATATGAATCTAAAGAAACTTATTTCACACGATTTGGATAAGAAAAAGTTGTTATTTCATGTGTTCGATTACAACTCAAATACAAAAGCATGCAGATTCGATAGTTCATGTTCAACATGTAGTTATAAACCCTAAACAAATCTGAATTGAGCTCATTTTACATTTACAGAAACCCTAAGGAGTCTAGTTTCACATGGTACATTCTTCTTTATAATCACATTTACAGAATTAAAGTTTCTACTATGAACATCCCTAGAGGTCTAGTTTTCGCATGCTGCAGTTAGGTCATTTTAATAAATTAATGAAATATTCTATACAACTAAGAAAAATATTAAACCAGTGCCAAATTAATATTTGATAAATCTAGTTTAATCTAGTGTCGATTCCAGGATGATTTAACAAAAGAAAGATATCAAAAAGAGCAAGAACAGGTTCGGCAGTCAGAAAAGTTACAATTCCAGATTTGTGTTCTTCATTATTTAAGATTAAATTCAAGTTGAACATGCAAGTTAATCCATTCTAGGTTGTTTAATTAGACTTAAAACATGTTAATAACAGCAAATAAGCCTATAATTTTCAATTTGAATATCAGGTTTTACCTCGAAACTTGCTTTTTGGTTGAACGAACTTTGAAGACTAAACTTTATTCTTCCTTCGAATGCTTCCAATCTCGACCCGAACCTCCTTAGATCTGAACTAGAGCTAGGAAAAAGTGTTTGAGGGGATTTTGTGAATCTAGAACCAAACTAGGTTCGCTCCTAGTGGTTAAATTCAAGAGAATTTAACCGGGCTTGAAGAAAAGGGAGGGCTTTGTGTTCTTGAGCTGAAGAACGCCTGACAAACTTTTGATCTTTGATCGCAGAGAGAACTCAGAATATTTCTGATGTTAATTGGTGATTGTTGGTGAAGAATGAGGCTGTAGAGGGGTTAATTATAGGGTTGATTTCATGGGGAAGGAGCCAGGATTTTGGAGAATCCGAATTGGACTCAAACAAGGAAAAAAAGTCCTTCCCGGACTCAAAATTCGAATACAGGCGCCATGGGGGCTGCGCCTATTGTGAGCACGGTCCTCCCAGCCCGATGATGAATATTTAACTTGATTGTAGGTTTGGGAAAAATTCTAGTAGAGCCGGTAGAAGACTGATTGTGCATCCTAGAACTCTAGAGCTTCAACTATGTAATGATCAAACCCTAGAGCTTAGACTCCGAAATGTCTGGAGCCCTGACTCCGCAATGTTCCCCAAAAAAATGGAGCCCTGAATCCGTAATGTCCAAAATCTCTGATTCCTAATGATCCTGGAGCTTAGACTCCAAATTTTCCGAAACCCTGATTCCGAAATGATTCTAGAGCCCTTACTCCGTAATGTTCAAAATCCTCGATTTCCAAAAATGCTCTGGGATTCCCAAAAATTCCAGAAATGTCCGGAACCTCGATTCTATCCAAATGTTTCCAAACCTAAACCCGAAAAACCCAAAAAATTGTACAAAATTCTCCCGAAAGAGTTTTTACAGAAAAGTCAAAATTACTGTGTATTTGACGGCTAGTTGACCCTCTGGATGGCTGTCACGTGTCACCTTCCAGAAGGTGTGTTCTAGCCGATCGACTAGATTGCACCTAGTCTACACATAGGTGTGATCTGGCCAATCGGCTGGATACACCTATGGATGAAACTAGCCGATCAGCTAGATTGACACCCCGAGATGCCTAAAAAAAGGCCTCTACTCCATTCATTCCAAACCACCTGTCATGTTCCGAAAATTCCCAAAACTTGACGACAACCTCTCTAAGCCTTTCTATGGCTTTTCTAAGCTTCCTAAGCCATTCCAAAGCCATTCTAGGCATTTCCGATCGAGTCTTTACCCTGAAAAATCGATCCCGAAGCTGTCAAAAGACCCTAGTGCCTGGGCATTGACTGACTTCATCCCAAGCCCCGCATCTCGGGCAACCCATTGTTAGGATAGTCGAGGTTCCAGTTCTAACCATCTTCTATACCATTTCCTCCCGGAACTCTGCCCAAATTCCTAGAGATTTCACGCCTTATACCCTTCTGTAGCTTCCTATAGCTTGTGATTATCTCACAAATCTCCGATCCTAATCAGAATACTGTCCGAGTAAAGATCTAATCTTACTCAAATATCACCAAAATTCAACCCAGAGTGCTGCCAAAGTTCTCCCAGCTGTCACAACAATCGGTCCAAAACCGGCCCAAAGGAAAAACCCAACCTAAAGGAAAGGTTCTTGGCTATTACGCCCAACTTTATTGTATTGATTGATTGGATCATAATACATAGGGATAAGTTCAAAAAACCCCCCTGATGTTTCATTTTTCAGCAAAATACCCCCTGATGTTCAAAACCAAGCAAAATGACCCGTGATGTTTATCTCCGTCAGCAAAAAGAGGCTCGGCCGTCATTTTCAAGTTAAATGCTGACGTGCACAAGGGGCAAAATTGTCCAATTATCTTTTCTAACCCTAAAAATCCATTTACCCATATACAAACCCAAATACCCATGAACTTAACCCAAATACCCAACAAACCCAACCCAACCCTAACCCAAACCCTTGCCGGCGCCGTCGCCGAAAAATCGCGATTCCGGCGACGGCACCTCAAACTCCGGCGACTCCAACCCTAACCCACACCGCCGGTCCCGCCGCCCACACCTTTCCCCGCCGCCGCCATCTCGCCGCCCATACCTTTCCCGCAGTCGGCCGAACCAGATCTCCTCGCGAAATCGCCCCCGTCGCCGCTGCCGTTCCTCGCGAAATCACCCACATCGCCGCTGCCGTTCGTCGTGAAATTGCCCCCGTCGCCGCTACCGCTCCACGCGAAACCGCCCCCGTTGCCGCTGCCGCTCCTCGCGAAACCGCCCCCGTCGCCGCTGCCGCTCCTCGCGAAACAGCCCCCGTCGCCGCTGCCGCTCCCGAAATCGCCCCGTCACCGCCGAAAAACTCAACCTATTTCTCCTTCCCGCTGCAGCTCCTCGCGAAATCGCCAGGGGCGGTGGGGCTGCGGCGGCTGGAGCTATGGCGGGATGGCGGTGGCGACGGGAAAGGGGGAATTTTTGGGCTTTGCCAGAATTTTTGGGTCTTGCCGGATTTTTTGGGCGGTCACCAGAATCGTGATTTCCGGCGACGGCCCGAAAAAATCCGACGAAACCCAGTTAATGGGTTTTGACAAAAATGCCCCTTGCCACGTCAGCATTTTTAACTCTGTTAACTGAGAGGGGGTATTTTGCTGACGGAGACAAACATTAGGGGTCATTTTGCTTGGTTTTGTACATCAGGGGGTATTTTGCTGAAAAATGAAACATCAGGGGGGTTTTTTGAACTTATCCCTAATACATATGTACGTGGTTCTGGATTTCTTTTTGTGAACATACACAAGAATATACGTAATCTTGTCTAGACCATACACTATTTAAATTACGGAAGATATATTATTGTGTAAAGCAAGCATGTAATAAAATATACCGTAGGTATACACAATAAGGTGAGTCATTTTATGGTATATCATTGTTAATGTTGAATCGATATCATGAGTAAACCTTTTGTGAGAACCCGTTTCTCAGTTAATTCCTGGTTGTGAGCTGAACCAGGTGGCGACTCCAAAACTGTATTTATGAAAATGATTCGCTATTAAGCGATGGGTTTTTCGGTCTCTTTTAAACCAAATGTTTTGGCATATCATAGCCGACCCAATGTCTTTTGATGTGAGATACGAGGTATTCAAACCTCGATATCTGGGCTCCATGGCTTGATTATGACGCAAGATCTCACTCCCGCTGTGAGTATGTGCCGTGGCAGGTAACCCATGTCCGCGCTCTAGGCCCGTGGTAGAAAATCCTTTTCAAACCTTTTATCACCTGCACCAGTAATTAGTGATCCTCTAAGGCAAGTCAGAATGAGGGAAGGGGAAGAGAAGGTTCGCCCATTCACAGAAATGGCGACTCCGCTGAGGAAATCAAAACTGATTTTTGAAAAATGATTTTAGAAAACGGTTTTTTCGCAAAATGAAGAAAGTGACATCGATCCAAGTGATAACCCGTAAAATGACTCATGAAAGATAATAAACTGACTGCATTTGCATTTTACATGAAGGTCCACATGGCCTTCCCAAGCTGCTAATGCTCGTTATACCCCTCCAATATTGTTTGCATAGACTTGGTGTCGCCTGGATATGCAAATTTCTCAGGGGCGAAAGTCTATGTAAACACCATGCATACACTTACCGGCCCACTTTCACCTGCCAAGGTCATCGGGGTCAGGTATATCTAAACAGTGAAAGGATCGCTTCCGACATGCAAATGTCTCAAGAGTCCAATTAGCTGGAGGCGCATTGTACCCTTACCCTACTCTAGAAAAACCCTAAGAACTTACCCTAGGTTTACCAAAAACAGAGTGAATGCTTGTGAGGACTCTTAGAAGCCTGTTCCCTAGGACAATTCTGGAGGAATAAGGTTGGAGGAAATGAAAAGAGTGAGACGCTCTAATTTTGTTCCCTGTGCAGCTCTAATTTTGTTTTTTGTGCAGGGTATTGTAATGTATTGATTGATCATATTGTGTGTACATGCAAATCACATCTTTGTGTAGTCATGCTTCATAATTGTTCTCTTCCCTATGCTTCAAAAGGCCAAATAAGGGAATATCCCTTGAACCTTAGGTTGACAGAAGAACCAAGATTTCCTTTAACTATCAAGGCTTCCTCGATGACAAAGACCCCTTCTACTGTCAATGTTCTTTCAAATTCTCATTGGAAAGGCATCTCTCAGATGACCTAATCCCCCATTGTAGTGAAAATACCCAACCTATTGAAATGAACTCTCCCACATTTCCTAAATGACAAGAAAATTCTCCCTTCATCCAATGTCTTCCCCTAAATAATCCAAAAATACCTCAAATGATTGATTGTTTCCCCTTTCCTAAATATAATGTCGGCACCCCACGGGTGACCATCAATTTGATCCTAGAGTCAACCCTACCCACTGCGTCGTAATGTATTGTTTTCGGCAATAGCATGCCACCTTCCTACCCAGTGCGGCGCAGTGTATTGTTTCCGGCCATAGCGTGCCACCTTTTCTCCCAGTGTGGCGTAATGTATTGTTTCCGGCCATAGCGTGCCACCTTCCTACCCAGTGCGGCATAATGTATTGTTTCTGACCATAGCGTGCCATCTTCCTGCCCAGCACGGCGTAATGTATTGTTTCTGACCATAACGTGTCATTCCCTTGCTCAGCGAGGCATAATGTCCAAATGATTAACCCCACGGGTCTCTTTCCTTCGGTAATAACAAGTACCAAAAATCTATGGCCATCTGCCAAAACTTCAAATAACCTTTTTCTCTCTTTGTTCCAAATGTCTTGGGTCCACTTCTGTCAATTGAGGTACCTTCTTTTAGGCCTTATGAAGCATAGGAAAGACTCATCGCTTGGAAAATCCAAGCTCTCATGCATCATCATCACTGTGAGTGGAAAGATCGATGGGCCACGAGTGCTGACTTCGTGTTTCCCCCTTTGAAAGGTTGGAAACGAGAAGCTGTTCACCTCGATTAAGCTCCTGAAAGAATTGCAAAATTCCTCTTTTTCCTCTCGAAAGTGGCTTACTCAGGCAAAAAGACATGCTTAATTCTCAAGATTGTAATGGACTTTTTGATAATGATATGAATCCCACAGACTACTATAGAATGGTGTTCGAAAACTATTTGGACAGTCTTTCTATTCCATCGGATCTGAAGTTTGATAGGGAGAATCCAGCTTTTGATTCCCTCTTAAAGCTGTATTCAATCATTGATAAGTATGGGATAGACCTTTACAAGTTCCCCAATGCCACCTCGTGGTTCTTGCAAGGAAGGGACCTCAGTTTGTACTACTCATTGCTTGATGAACAAGTGAATGATTGGGATTATATTGCCAATCGGATGTTGGATGAATTTTCCTATAGTTCCAATAGAGCTTTTGCAACTCCTTCAAAAACACAAGCTGCATTCAACCAAACAACTCAAGATGTTGATGAGGATGACTTTGTTATTAACCTGGTTCAGTTGCTCAATGAGGAGGATCAACCAACAGAGCCTGCGAATGTATTAGATGTTCAAAAGTTTCCTATGGGTAATCAGTTGCAGCCGCACACATCCATGACTTTAGCCTTCCCAGAGCATATTTGCCATTGGTGAACTCATGTCCTAGCCAATTCTTGGCCACCTTTCAGGAACTAATGTAGGCAGCGTTAGTGCCCCGCCGAGATTTCTTGTGGTATTTCTTGATCAACTTAAGGGGAGAAGCATATGAATGGTATAAGTCTCTTACTGAAGAAGTTAAGGCCAGTTGGGATTTGCTTGAGTAAACTTTCCTGATGATGTATTACCCATTAAGAGAGCCAAGTCCAGTTTACGAGCTAGTCCCACATGCTGAACAAATGGATGTAAAGCCCTGTTTCTCCCACAACCAAGGAAATGAGGGGTATCATTTCATGAGAAGGGCTTTCTCTTCACTCATGGGGAATTTCATGCGAGGGAGCATCACGAGATTGAGAAAATTATCATAATAAGCTCCGACGATTTGGAATTCGATGAATATGTGTAGATCATCTCATCCTCGGACGACAGCGATTCTATCTCCAGATAGACGATCAACTCTCTAAAGAATTTGTTCTCCAACAGATCAAATTGATGAATGGAAGTTTGGGTAAGGAATGCCCTTTTGAGAGCTATTGGGAACCTGAAGAGAAAACTGCTCAAGAATTGGAAGCCAGACTTGCTAAGTTAAATGAAGAATGGGGTAAGTTTATCCTACCTAAGATTCTTGTCTGCCAAGAATATGAAGAACATAACAAAGTTTCCCCATGTGACACCGCTCTGTTGAGAGACATGGCTTATGACCGGACAACCGACCCTCATGCACATCTAGCCAAATTTACAACCATCATACTCTCATGGAATTTACACCGAGCAAGATGGACGTGTCTCTTCCACTTGACTATTGATCAATCCATCCCGGATTGGACAAGAAACCTTACTAAGGTGGAAAAGTGGATATGGCTTGAAATGGAAAAGGCATTTCTCACAGAAGCCTTTTGAATCAATTATCTTCCAAGTCAACACCATCAAGAAAAGTGGGAATGATCGCAAGAGGTCCGTATGGTCAAAAGTTCGAATCAAAGTGGCTACTCGTACAGCTCAACCTGATATTGTGTCTGATCTTCCTGCAAATCTTGTTTATGATGGAACTTTCGACCCAAGAGAATATCTTATGAGGTTTATTGATGAGATGAACAGTAGAAATGTGCCCAACAAACACTGGATTGGCTTCTTCAAACTCACTTTCAGAGGGGAAGCTGAAACATGGTGCAAAAATTTATCCCCATCCCAAAAAGAGTTTTGGAGCTACTTCATGAATCTATTCCTTAGTCAATACTCCTTGCAACACCCATTGATGGAACATATGTCAATTTAGCCCTACACTAGAAAGCTACTTAGAATTCCTCCCCAGCCTATGGAAGGCTCTACCACCCAACACTCCTTCACCTACCCACGTCGGGAAAGGTAAGGAGAAGAATGTTGATCCCCTCGAGCAAGTAGCTCGTATATCCCCATTCGCCCTATCTAATGATGAATTGTGTTCAGATGATGATGCGATATCTACTAGTGATGAAAATAATGGCGAGGATGTCCTGATCGATGTACCGTCACTGATCGATGAGGACTTTGTAGCTGATCCTATGCTCTATAATAATATGAATGATTTAGCTTATTTGTGTGATGCTTTTACTAACATTTTTGCATGTTCTTCATTGCATACATCCTACGTTTTTAGCATTACAGATGCATTGACCAAAGAGATCAACCTGAACATTGAGTTAGACCCAAAAATGGTATCCATTTTTAGTGAGTTGTCTGTATATCAATAGAGAAAATTGATAAAAGTACTGAAAGAACACGTGAAGGATTTTGCTTGGTCCTACGATGATATGCCTGACATGGACCGAAAAATTGCGGAACATTGAATTCCTACTGATCCAAACATTCGACCTGTCAAGTAGAAGTTAAGAAGATTACGACCTGAATGGGCTGAAAAGGTTAAGGAAGAAGTTGCTAAGCAGATTAGGGCAAACTTCTTAGAAGTTGTGGAGTATCTCACCTGGTTGGCAAATATTGTGCCTGTTATGAAGAAAGACGGAAGAGTCAAAGTCTGTGTCGACTTTAGAGATCTGAACAAGGCTATCACAAAGGACGATTTCCCGCTCCCACATGTGGATGTATTGGTTGATAGCACTACTAGGGCAACAATGTATTCTTTCATGGATGGATTCTCTAGGTATAATTAAATACTCATGAACGAAAAAGATAAAATTAAAACGGCCTTCATAACAGAATGGGGGACGTATTGCTACAGAGTTATGCCTTTTGGGCTAAAGAATGCCAGGGCAACATACCAACACGCCGTAACTACTCTCCTTCATGACATGATGCATAAGGAAGTAGAAGTTTACATCGAAGACATGCTTGTGAAGTCTCTTACGATAGAACAACATTCTGAAGTGCTCGACAGATTTTTGAGGCAGATCGAAAAGTACAACGTTCGACTCAATCCAAAGAAGTGTATTTGGCATAGCCTCAAACAAGTTATTCGGGCATATAGTCAGCCAAAGAAGAATCAAGATTGATCCCGACAAAGTCAAAGCCATTGTAGAAATGCCAGCACCGAGAACTGAAAAAGAAGTACGTAGTTTCCTTGGATCTCTCTAGTATGTCAGTCATTTTATTGCTAGATTCACTACAATTTGCGAGCCAATCTTCAAATTGTTAAAGAAGGATCAACCATTGGAGTAGAATGATAAATGCCAAGAAGCCTATCTGCAAATTACACCTATCCTGAAGCCACCCATTCCGGGAAAGCCATTGACCCTCTATCTCGCCATTGAAGAATCATCTGTTGGGGCAATGTTAGCTCAAGAACATGACGATGGGAAAGAATAAGCCATCTACTACATAAGTAAGAATCTGTTGGAGTACAAGTCTCGCTACTCACTGGTGAAAAAAATTTGCGCTGCTATGGTCTAGCTAACCAGGAAGCTCAAACACTACTTCCAATGTTATCGTGTCAAATCTGTTGCCAAAGTTGACCCCATGAGGTATCTCTATAAAACGCCATCACTTGCGGGAAATTTCTCCTGCTCGCTATTGCTCCTATCAGAATTCGACATCGAGTACGTTACCCAGAAGGCCATAAAAGGACGTGTTGTGGCGGAATTCTTGGCTAACCAACCCATTGATTCTGACTATGTTGAAAGCTTAGAATTCCCGATGAAGAATTGACTGTCATCTCTCAAGAAGACAACAAATGGACAATGTACATCGATGGTGCTGTCAACAAGCAAGGGGTAGGTCTTAGAGTCATCATTACTACCCCTCGAGGTGAAATCATTCCGTTATCAAAGAGGCTTGATTTCGAAAACACCAACAATGGAGCTGAATATGAAGCATGCCTATTTGGGATGACTTCTTTGCTGACACTCAGAGCAGATCAAGTTGAGATCATAGGAGACTCATCATTGGCTATCAGACAAGTTATTGGATTTTGGGACTTAAAAGAAGAATCTCCCAGGCTATACTTGGAAGCCATATGGACTAAAGCGGCACTGTTTAGTTCATGTGAATTCCGATATATGCCTCAAGGTGAGAATCAAATGGCTGACGCCCTAGCCACTCTAGCATCAATATGGGAAAATCCTCAAGAACAACCACTTAGGCCACTTATTGTCAAAGTAGCCAGGACTCCCTACGACCTCCTCAATATAAACACTGAAGAATCAGAGACTAAAGAACCTTGGTACAAGGACTTTGCCCGGCACCTCGAAGATAAGTCTTTCACGAAAAAAACAAGTAACTCTGATAGAACCACCCTAAAGAGATTGGCTATCAAAATTAGAATGATCAATGGGGAACTATTCAGGCAATCCGCCGATGGAATGCTTCTCAAATTCCTTTCACAAAAAGAGGCGAAACAAATGATTTAAGAGGTTCATGCTGGAGCTTGTGGTCCGCACATGAATGGAGTAATGTTAGCCAAGAAAATCCAAAGAATGGGATACTTTTGGTTGACGCTGGTTGGAGATTGTGTTAAAGAAGTTAAGCGCTGTCATGAATGTTTGATATACGGAGATCTGAGCCATTTACCACCAATTAAGCTACAAGCATTGTCTACTACGTGGCCATTCTCTGCATGGGGTATCAACATCATTGGTGAAATTAAACCATCATCATCCAATGGTCATTGATTCATAATTGTGGCCATTGATTACTTCTTAAAATGGGTAGAGGTCGAATCCTACACTACGATCATCACCAAAAAGATGGCTCGATTCCTTCAAAAGCACATCTTCTCGAGATATGGAATTCCCCATCACGTAGTAACTGATAATGGAGTCCAATTCCAAGGAGAAACTACTGACCTACTCGAAGAATATGGTGTTGAACATCATCACTCTTCGTCGTACAGGCCTCAAGCTAATGGATCAGTTGAAGCAGCCAATAAAGCTCTAAAGAAAATCCTATCAAAGATGGTAGTTACCTACCGAGATTGGGCCGATCATCTTCCATATGCACTATGGGGTTATCGTACCAACATTAAGACTCCTACGGGTCACACCCCGTTTTCGCTGGTTTACGGTACGAAAGCCGTAATGCCTCTCGAGCTGAAAGTCAAGGCATTAAGAGTCCTCCTAAAATGAGACTTGTTGAAGATGAATGGCCTAGAATTAGATATGACCAATTGAATTAGATTGATGAAAAGAGATTGGAAGTGTTGGACCGATTGTAAGTCTATCAACAGAGAATGGCGCGATCCTACAACCACAAAGTTAAAAAAGGGAATTAGCCCTTTAAGCCAGGTGACTTGGTCTTGAAACAAGCACAAAAGACCCACACAAATGTCCGTGGAAAATTTCAGCCTAATTGGGATGGTCCATTTGTAGTTAAGAAAGTACTACGTAAAGGAGTTGTTAAAATTATGGCTCTTGATGGGAACAAATTCGTCAATATGATAAACTCGGACAAGCTAAAGCACTATCACGTGTAATGTCTGCCGAGTCTAGAGAGGGTCTCAGGGCAAAAATTAAGACACAAAAGAATGAGTGTTTCGTCAGTAACAAAACCTGAAAAGGGTTGCTGACAATGACTGGCGACCATTATGACGGATACCACTGCCAAAGTCTATCCCCTTAAACTAACCTCTTTTTTTGTCTTATTACATCTTAGTGTTAAAATACAACATGTTAGCATTAATGAATGTGAATGTCATTTATTGAATTGCACATGGATAATCATTACGCTGCAAATCACACATTGATCCTAAGTGTTGGAACTTGAACCTGCTTCCCTGTACTTAGCAGTGATATCCCTCTTCAATGCCAAATTCCTGCAAACACGAATCTCTGAAAGCTAGGACAAGTACTGAGCGTCAACCTGAACGCTGAAATCTCGAGTCAGATTCACATTCTTCATCTGAGGATTGTGCCATAGTGTCTCAATCCGTTCGTCCAAGCCATTGTTGATTGTCCCAAAGACACGGTAAAAAAGTCAGGGAAATGTTGTTCATAGCTGTATTGACTCCTAAGACGAGCTGGAGAGTAAAATGTTGCTCTGAAAATCCGAGTAAGATGACTTTGATATTCTCCTTGCTCACAACGACTCGATTGATGTTCAACCAAGGACATACCCACACAATGTCATATGTGGGAAAATTGTGAAGACGAGCAAGCCAGCTGCGAACTGAACGAGCCCGAAAGCTGCTATCCATCAAACTTCGGCTAAAGTATTAAGAAGGGTTGTACTTGCATCCTAAAGGAGCTGAATAGATGCCAAGTTTCTCCTGTAGCCATAGTTTCAAAATGTGGCATTATTAGAAACACTGCGCTTGGATGTATTGTCAAAAGGAGAATGATTGACTTTACCTAAAGAAGTATCATGCTCCCACGAGTTGGAACAATGTCATCATCATGAATGGAATCAAGATAAAGCAGAGTCTCAGCTAAGAGAATGCTAGCCACAGATCTTCCTACCCTCATTTGTTTGAGCACATGGATAACTTCAAAGTTGTAGGTGTCTCCATCTGTCTCACATAGAAAGCACCAAAAAATCAGAAAGGCAAAAGTCCTTACCCATGTCTTCTATGATGGAGACAGTGTTTGGCAAACTTGAAGAGTTCCTCTCAAGTTGAGACCAGAATCCTCATTGACTACAAGGTTCTTGAGTTGGCCATGTAACTTGAAGAACTTCCCCAACTCACGACGAGATCGATTGTGAAACTTAGGGATGACAATGCCTCCATTTCTAGGAATGTTCAGAATTGCTGCAAAATCCTCTAACATTGGACACAGCTAATTGTCACCAAAGCAGAAGACGTGGTCGACCGAGTCCCACAAGCTTGTTGCATCTTGAAGAAAGGTCTCATTTGGCTGAACTTGAGCAAAGACCTGCATATTCCATAAGCCATATCGCTCGAGTTGACGCCAATCGTCATCAGCAACTGTCGCCAAGAAAGCCTTCACCTCAGTAACTAAGACAGACATCTTATTTGCCAAGAATTAAGAAAAAAATGAAAAGCAGAGGAAAGTTGTGAAGAAAATGTTTGCAACTCGCCTCTATTTATAAAGAAATTTTCAGGATAAGTCCAAATGGCAATCTAGCCGATCGACTAGATTGCACCCATGACAAGACATGACATCAGTCAGATCATGTCCTCTGCTCGTAGCAAAATGTACATCAAAAGTCGACGAAAAGTGGGAATGGCCGATCGGCCAATTTTCTAACGAAGACAGGTGATTCTTTTAGTGAATAGACGAAGAAGCAATGGAAAGAAAGCGGTTCTTTTCATAAATTTGAAAAAGTGTTCATACAAGCCTAATGAACTACAAAAGCAAGACAAAACCGAAAAGCTACGCTACTGGAAGAAGCCACCATCGCCTGGGAATGGAGGATGAGCAAAGTTCTCGAACGGAACACCTGATTGATAGGCAAGCCGCGTTCCCGCCAGCTAAGAGGATAAGTCCCGAATCCGATCTTGAAACACATTGCATTACATTTAGCATATTTCTTTTGCAGATATACATAACTGATGCAGCTAAAAGAACTTACCGCCATGGCATGATTGCTCGAAGTCCATAATGAGATGGCAGAGTACAACATCCCTCCATAATTCTGGCTGTCCTTCATTGGGACCTGAATCAAACCAATTGATCAATGAATGCGGAAATTGGAAGTGAATTGAAGATAGTGATTGTAAATGCTTACATGAGTAGTGTTCTCCGGCTCAAAGCCCATCTCAAAGGGCGCATTGGTTGCCAATGTCGGATGCTGTGCGAGGAGGTCACTCCCATAGATCATGAAAGGAACGGACCTCTACCGAAATCCTGATGTCCCTCCACAACTGTCTGAGGTGGCGGAGCTGCGCTAGAAGAGCCTCCTCCTCTCCTCTTCCAACTTTGCTTACCCTGTGAGTTAAAGTCAGAAAAAGAAAATGGAATTGAAAAGTGAAAAAGAGACTTTACAAACGTATCCTACGAGAGGACTCTCCCCCACCGATACCACCCTGGCTGTCCTGATTTCCAGCACCGGGATCATCACCACCGCCACCAACCTCAGAGATTTTGAAGACAATCCCAAGCTATAGGAGGCTATTAAATGGTATGGGGAGTGAAATCTCTGGGAATTTCGGCAGACTTTCGAGAGGAAATGGTATAAGAGAGGTTTAAAACTGGAACCTCGACTATCCTAGCAATGGATTGCCCGAGATGCGGGTTTTGGGGTGAAGTCAGTCGATGCCCATGTACTAGGGTCTTTTGACAGCTCTAGGATCAGTTTTCCGGGGGAAAGACTCGATCGGAAATGCCTAGAATGGCTTTGGAATGGCTTAGAAAGGCTTAAGAAAGCTTAGAAAGGCTTAGAGAGATTGTCATCAAGTTTCGAGATGTTTCAGAACTTGAGAGGTGGTTTGGAATGAAAGGAGGAGAGGGATTTTTATAGCCATCTTGGGGTGTCAATCTAGCCGATCGACTAGTTACACCCATAGGTGTATCCAGCTGATCGACTAGATCACACCTATGTGTAGACTAGGTGCAATCTAGTCGATTGGCTAGATCACACCTTCTGGAAGGTAACATGTGGCAGTCATCCAGAGGGTCAACTAGCCTTCAAATACACAGTAATTTCAACTTTTCTGGAAAAATCTTTCGGGAGAATTTTGTACATTTTTTCGGGATTTTTCAGGTTTTGGGTTTTGATACATTTGGACGGAATCAAGGTTCCGGACATTTCTGGAGTTTTGGTGAACTCCAGGGAATTTGAACATAACTGGAATTTTCGAGAATTCCATGGGTTTAGACATTACAGAGTCAGGGCTTCAGGATCATTTTGGAATCAAGGTTCCGGACATTTTGGAGTCAATGCTCTGGGATCATTAGGAATCAGGGATTCCTGACATTTCGGAGTCAAGGCTCCAGGATCATAAGGAATAAAGGATTCTGGACATTGTGGAGTCAAGGCTCCAGGGTTTTGGGAACATTGTGGAGTCAAGGCTCTAGACATTTTGGAGTCTAAGCTTCGAGATTTGATCATTACGAAGTCAAAGTTTCACAGTTCTCGGATGCACAATCGGTCTTCTTCTGGCTCTGATAGAATTTTGACCATACCTAGAAACAAGTTAAACATTCATCATCGGGCTAGGAACATGCTCACAGCTCTCATGCATCCTCATCACATTGTGTGGCAAGATCAGTGGGGCACGAGTTCTGACTTCGTGTTTCCCCTTTGAAAGGTTGGAAACGAGAAGATGTTCGCCTCGATCAAGCTGCTAGAAGAATTGCAAACTTCCTCCATTACCTTCAGAAGTGGCTCACTCAGGCAAAAGGACATGTTCAATTCTCAAGATTGTAACAGACTCTTTGATAAAAAATATGAATCCCACAGACTACTACATAAAGGTGATCGAAAACTATCTAGATAGTCTCTCTATTCCACCAGATCTGAAGTTTGATAGGTAGACGTCATTTTTGGATTTCCTCTTGAAGTTGTATTCATTCGTTGATAAACATGGGATATACCTTTACAAATTCCGCAATACCACCTCGTGGTTCCTACGGGAAAGGGCCCTTAGCTAGTACTTTTCATTGCCTACGGAGCAAGTGAATGATTGGGATTACATCGCCAATCAAATGTTGGAGGAATTTCCCTATAATTCCAATAGTGCTTCTGCGACTCCTTCAAAAGCACAAGTTGTTTTCAACCAGATGACTCAAGATGTTGATGAGGACGATTTTGTTATCAATCTGGATAAGTACTCAACGAGGATGATCAACCAATAGAGCCTGAATATCTATCTTGTGTTCAAAAGTTTCATATGGGTAATCAGCAACAACCGCCTACATCCATGGCTCTGCCTTCCCGGAGCATCTCTGCTATTGGGGAAATTCATGTCCAACTAAATTCTTGGCCATCTTTCAGGAATTACTGTATGCAACTTTAGTGCCACGCCAGGATTTTCTTTGGTATTTCTCGATCAACTTAAGCGGAGAAGCATATGAGTGGTATAAGTCTCTCGCTGAAGAAGTTAAGGCCAATTGGGATCTGATCGAAGAAACTTTCCTGATGATGTATTCAAAGCCAACTCCAGTTTATGAGCCAGTTGCACCTGCCGATCCGATGAATTCAAAGCCCTTTTTCTCTCAAAGCCAAGGAAATGAGGGGTATCACTTCGTAAGAAGGGTTTCATCTTAAATTAATGGCGAGTATCGTTCAAGGGAGCACCGCGAGATTGAACAAATCATTATAATCAGCTCAGATGATTCAGAATCCGATGAATATGTGGAAATTATCTCATCTTGGGACGATAGCGATTCTATCTCCGATAGTAATGATTCTCAAACTACAGTGGGCTGGTAGACCCTACCTCTTATGATTCCATCAATGCTCCAGAATATGATCCCAGAATGGAAAGATATGTCTCTACTGACGAATCTGAAACGGAGCAAAGACCACCATTCAGACGGAAGATATATGCAATCTAGATAGACGATCAACTTTCCAAGGAATTTGTTTTCCAACAGATTAAGCTGATGAATGGGAATTTGAGTGGAGAACATCTTTTTGATAGCTATTGGGAGTTCGAAGAAAAAACTCCTCAAGAATTAGAAGCCAAACTTGCGAGGATAACTGAAGATTGGGGTAACTTTTTTTTTTACCTGAGATTCATGCTTGTCAAGAATATGAAGAACGTAACAAACTTTCCCCTGTGACACCGCTCTACTGGAATACATGGCTTATAATGGGACAACTGATCCTCATGCCTATCTAGCCAAATTTACATCCATCATGCTCTCATGGAACTTAGACCGAGCAAGATGGACTTGTCTCTTTCTCTTTACCTTTGATAAGTCTATCCCAGAATGGACGAGAAACCTTACCTTGCTGCAAAAATGGATATGGACTGAAATGGAAAAGGCGTTTCTCAAACATTTTTCATATAAGCCTTATGAATCAATTTCCTTCCAAGTTAATACCATCAGAAAAGGTGGGAATGATCGCAAGATATCCATATGGTCTAAAGTTCGAGTGAAGGTGGCAGCTCAAAGGGCTCAACCAGACATTGTGTCCAATCTTCCAACAAATCTCATCTATGATGGAACTTCCAATCCAAAGGAACATCTTATGAGGTTCATTAATGAGATGAACAACAGAAATGTGCCCGGCAGACACTAGATTGGCTTCTTCAAACTCACTCTCAGAGGGGAAGTTGAAATATGGTGTAAAAGTCTGCCTCCATCATAGAAAGACTTTTGAAGCTACTTCGTGGATCTATTTCTGAGTCAATACTCCTTACAAAAGCCGTCAATGGAGTATATGTCAATTTAACCCTACATCGGGGAGCCCCTTAGGATCCCTCCCCAGCCTATGGATGGCTCTACTTCTCGACACTCCTTCACCTACCCTCATCAGGAAAGGCAAGGAGAAGGTCATTGATCCCCTAGAGCAAGTAGCTCATATAGCCCAATTCACCCTATCTAAAGACGAATTATACTCGGTTGATGATGAAGTATCTACTAGAGATGAAAATAATGGTGAGGATGTCCTGATCGATGTACCATCACTATTCAACGAGAACTTTGTAACTGATCCTTTGCTCTCTAATAATATGAATGATTTAACTTATTTGTGTGATGCTTTTACTAACATTTTTACATGTTCTTCATTGCATACATCCTAAGTTTTTAGCATTACAGATGCATTGACCAAAGAGATCAACTTGAACATTGAGTTAGACCCAAAAATGGTATCCATTTCTAATGAGTTGTCGTATATCAATAGAGAGAATTGACAAGAGTACTGATAGAACAAGTGAAGGCTTTCGCTTGGTCCTATGAAGATATGCCCGATATGGTCTGAATTTCTACTGATCCAAACATTCGACCTGTCAAACAGAAGATAAGAAGATTACGACCTGAATGGACTGAAAAGGTTAAGGAAGAAGTTGCTAAGCAGATTAGGGAAAACTTCTTAGAAGCTATGGAGTATCCCACTTGGTTGGAAACACATAGTTCCTGTTGCAAAGAAAGACGGAAGAGTCAGGGTCAGCGTCGACTTCAGAGATCTGAATAAGGCTACCCCAAAAGATGATTTCCCTCTCCCACATATGGATGTATTGGTTGACAGTGCCGCTAGAGCAGCAATGTACTCCTTCATGGATAAATTCTCTGGGTATAATCAAATACTCATGAACGATAAGGATAAAATTAAGATGGCCTTCATAATAGAATGGGGGACGTATTGCTACAGAGTTATGCCTTTTAGGCTAAAGAATGTCGGGCAACATATCAACACGTCGTAACTACTCTCCTTCATGACATGATGCATAAGGAAGTAGAAGTTTACGATGATGATATGCTTATGAAATCTCCTACACCAGAACAACATTCCGAAGTGCTCGACAAATTCTTAAGGTGAATGAAAAAGTACAACCTTCGACTCAATCCGAAGAAGTGTGTGTTTGGCGTGACCTCATGCAAGTTATTAGGGCATATAGTCAGCCAAAGAGGAATTGAGTTTTATACCAACAAATTCAAAGCCATTGTAAAAATGTCAATTCCCAGGATTGAGAAAGAAGTGTGCAGTTTCCTAGGATCCCTCTAGTATGTCAACCATTTCATTGCTCGATTCACAATAGTTTGTGAGCCGATCTTCAAATTGTTAAAGAAGGACCAACCATTGAAGTGGAATGATCAATGCTAAGAAGCCTTCGAAAAGATTAAGGCTTACTTGCAAAATAAGCCCATCCTGAAGCCACCCATTCCGGGGAAGCCACTGACCCTCTATCTCACCATTGAAGAATCGTCTATTGGGGCAATGTTGGCTCAAGGACACGATGATGGGAAAGAATATGCCATCTACTATTTAAGTAAGAAGCTGTTGGAATATGAATCTCGTTACTCACTAGTGGAAAAGACATGTGCTGCTATTGATTGGCTGACCAAGAAGCTAAGGCACTACTTCCAATCATATCGTGTCAAAGGTGTTGCCAATGTTGACCCTATTAGGTATCTCTATCAAACGTCATCACTCACGGGAAAGCTATCCCTCTTCAATGTCGGGTTCTTACAAACACGGATTTCCGAGAGCCACGATAAGTAATGACCATCGGCTTGGATGTTGAAATCTCAAGTTAGATTCACATTCTTCATCTGGCGGTTGTGCCACAGTGTCTCAATACGCCCATCCATACCATTATTGGTTCTCCCGAAGACGCCATGGAAAATATTGGGAACATGCTGTTCATAGTCGTACTGCCTCCTAAGACGGTCTGGGGAGTAGAATGTCACTTCTGAAAATCCAAGTAAGATAACTCCATTGTTCTCCATGCTTACCATGACTCGAGTGGTGTTCATCCACGGACATACCCACAGAATGTCATCTGTGGGAAAATTCTGAAGTCGAAGAAGCCAACTGTAAACTGAACGAGCCCAAAAGCCACTATCTGTCCAACTTTGGCTGAAATACTGAGAAGGATTGTATCTAAGCCCCAAAGGAGGAGAATAGATGCCAAGTTTCTCCTATAGCCGTAGCTGCAAAATGTGGCATTGTGAGAAACATTGTGCCAGGAAATATTGTTAAGAGGAATAGAGTTATCCTTTACCTAAAGAAGTATCTTGATCCCACGAGTTGGAACAATGTCCTCATCATGAATGGAATCGAGATAAAGCAAAGTCTCGACTAAGACAATGCTAGCCACAGATCTTTGCGTCCTTATTTGTTCAAGCACAGGGATAACTTTGAAGCTTTAGGTATCTCCATCTGTCTCACACAGAAAACACCCAAAGATCAGAAAGGTGAAAGTCCTTACCCAACTCTCTTCTAGCAAAGGCAATGCCTGGAAAAATTGAAGAGCCCCTCTCAGGTTAAGGTCAGAATCCTCATTCACCACCAAACTCTTGAGCTAGCCGCGTAGCTTAAAGAATTTCCCAACTCACGACAAGATCGATTATGGAATCCAGGGATGACAATGTCCCCGTTCCTATGAATGTTCAGAATTGCTGCAAAATCCTCCAACATTAGACATAGCTCATTGTCACCAAATCGAAAAATGTGGTCGACTGAGTCCCACAAGCTTGTTGCAGCTTGAAGAACATTCTCATTTAGTGGAATTTGAGCAAATATTTGCATATTCCATAAGACATAACACTCAAATTAGGACAGACATCGTGTTTGCTGAGAATCAAAAACTGTCGCCAGGAAAGCCTTCACCTCAACAATTAAGAAAGACATCGTGTTTGCTGAGAATCAAAATGGAATTGAAAGAGGAAGAAGAAAAAGATTGTGACGAAAACGTTTAAGAAGCGCCTATATTTATAGAGAAATTGTCGGGATAAGGCCAAATTGCAATCTAGTCGATCGGCTAGATTGCACCCATGAAAAAACATCGCATGATCATTTCCTCCATTCGCAGCAAAATGCATAGCAAAACTTGTTTGGAAGTGGAAATGGCTGATCGGCCAGTTTTCTAATGGAGACGAATGATACTTTTGGTATACAGGCGGAGAAGAAATTGTGAAGGAAAGAAAATGGTTCTTTTCATAAATCTGAGAAATGTTCATACAAGCCTAATGATTTAAAAAGGAAAGATAAATGGCTGCGCAGAGCTGAAAAGCTAAGTTACTAGAAGAAGCTGCCATCATCTTGAAATGGAGGATGAGCAAAGTTCTTGAACGGAACAACCGATCAATAGGCAAGCCGCATCTCCTCGAACCAAGAGGACAAGTCCCGAATCTTATCTTGAAACACATTGCATTGCATTTAGTATTTTTCTTTTTTTTGCATATACACATGTTAATTTCAAGTAAAGGAACTTACAACCATGGCATGATTGCTCAAAGTCCACAGTGAGATGGAAGAGTGCAACATCCCTCTGTCTCTCCGGCTATCCTCCACAGGGACCTGAATAAAACTAAGTGATCAACGAATGTGAAAATTGCAAGTGAGTTGAAGATTAAGGTTGAGATTGCTTACATGAGTGGTGTTCTCCAGCTCAAACCCCATCTCGAAGGGCGCAGTAGTCACCAATGTCGGATACTACGGGAGGAGGTCACTACCGTAAATCATGAATGGAATCAGAACGCTGCCGAAGTCCCGATGTCCCTCCACAACAGTCTGAAGTGGTGGGGTTGCACTAGAAGAGCCTCCTCCTCTCCTCTTCCGGCTTTGCTTAACTTGTGAGTTAAAGTCAGAAATAGAAAATTGAATGAAAAAGTAAAAATAAACTTTACCAACGTACCCTACAAGAGGACTTTCCCCCACTAGTACCACCCTAGTGACTTGGACTGCCCTAGCCATCCTGATCCCCAACATTAGGATCATCACTGCCACTGCCACCCTCATCACCACTACTCTCGAGCTCGTCAAATGGGTTTCTACCGAGAAAACCAAGGAGAGAAATCTCACAGAAGTTGTCATAGGAAGGACAGCGGGTGGAGACTTTGACTCTCATATTGGTCAAACGAAGACTAGCCGCAACAGAAGAATCAGTGGCAATGTGGACCTCGAAGCCATCCCTCATTAATAGGACAAGGTCATCGTTGGCCAACCGAGGCTGAAACACCCATCGAGGAACTAAATCAGGAATGCCCCAAGTACCATCAGTGTTAATCCTCACACATTCCCCGAGGTACCACTCAATGGACTAGGAACTGCTCATCAGGAGGCGTCGGTGCATAAACGGCAAAGTTGCCCGCATCTCATCGCTCCAAGTGTTTACTAGACCCCACGGGGTATCCAAAATCTGCAAAGGAAGCTAATGGATAAGTTGAAGTTGCTTTAAAAGAAAAAAAAAGAATATAATTGTGATGGATAGAGCCATACCGCATCTCGAGGAATGGTCCAGAAACAGTTGACAAAATGAAGGCTTCGGATGGCCTCCCACTTTTGATAATAGAAGGGATATCGAGGAAATCGATCTAAGCCAAATCTCTCCCTTGTCCCTGAAGTAGTGATGATCTCCTTCTTAGTGAACCAGATCTGCAAAAATGAGGAAAAATCAGAAAAGCAAAAGAAGCAAAGGAAAGACAGGTCAAAAGGGTTAAAAGTTACCTCCACTAGTGTCTGAAAACCCTGGAAATACATGTTGTGCAACCAAGCCACAACATCCAAGGCGAAGTAGGTCTGGGCCAAAATCAGTCTACCCCAAGCAAAGTCATTGAAGCTCTCAAGATCGATCAAATGGGGGAGCAAACTCATGTTGAGCTGAGAGGATCCGGTCAGAAAGAACAACTGAGCCATGGCATAAAGCATAAAAGCCCGAGCCTCCACCCGTGGACCGGTAGCCTGAGGGTTCTTATGCCAGAACTTCATCAACTTGTCTGCCGAATTTTTGTCACTGTCATACCCGATGAGCCTCGTCATTAACGTCGGGTTCTTCCTAGCATAAAACCCGCAGTTGACATCGATGATAATTCCATCAAATAGGAAGCCGAGAACGGCACAAACATCGACTGGAGTAATGGTATAATCCCCACAACCGAGATGGAAAGTGTAAGTCATGTCAGACTAGCGACTGAAAAGCTCACCAATGCAAGAAGAGCAAATCCGAGGATATCCACGTTTGTGGCTGTAGTCCTGGAACTGCATGAGACGCCCGAGAAAAGTCTCGTCGACAATGGTCCTCCCACCGGCACTAAGTTTCTTGTACCACTTGTGCGGGTCTTAGATATTCCTCGCTTTGTGGTGCGCAATCTGGTAAAATTCAATTTATACTCAGCAAAGATATATTGACAACGCATTTCTGTGAAAATTGATTTCAAAAGGAAAATGAATTTTCAAAGCTGTTCTATAGAATCTTATGGCTTTTTCCTAAAAAGTTATACCTTTCTATAGGTTTTCTATACCAAAAATAATGGTAAATTGAATTGTGATTTCAAGTAAATTTTCACTAAACCTTGAATTTTCTAATCTATTGATTGTTCAAGTGATTGTTCCAAATGTTATTTTCTAAGTGATTGTTCAAATGCTATTTTCCTAAAAATTGCATTTCAAAAGCTATTTTCCTATAAAGGCTACTTTCCTAAATATGGGCCTAAAGTTTCAACCTAAATTTTCTTGGGTTCCTAAATCATAAAAGTTTTTTCTTAAAAATGTATTGAAATAAAAAATTGTTGAGAAAGATTGAGCTTACCGGTTCGTGGGAAAGATGCCTCAAGCGGTCAAGCGCCTCTGGAATATACTCGCCTGGCGCGACATTGTAGTATGATCGGTTCTGAGACATACTATAACGGGCCATGATAGACTAGACCGAGATTGCTATCATTATCCCGTCAGCAAGCACTTGGATGAGGCCGTGGTCGGAGGGCAGGATTTCCACCCAAAAATTGAGAAGTTTTAGCCACATAGAAGTGACAAAAAATTGAAGTAGAAATCTGAAGGAAGAGGAAAAAGCCATTGGAATTCAGAAGTTAGAGCTAGAGGATGCAAGAAAATAATGGAGAATGAGAAGAATGAGAATTGGTGAAAAAAAGGAGTGTTCTCGGTTGAACTTATAGAAGATGTAATCTAGACGATCGGCTAGATTACACCCTGAATTTACCGTTACGCGGAAAGTTACCGTTGCAGTAACGATCATTTTTTTAGCCAATCCGGTAAAAGTTCAATCTAGTCGATTGGTTAGATTACACAATGCAGTAAATTTTTATTGATTGCCATTTTTGTTGCGAAAATTGATTTCCCGGGACATCCCCGATGCCTGAATTTTTCACTCATGCATGAAAAAATGTTTTTCCAAGATGGATGGACCAAAATTTTTAAAAATTATATTTTACAGATTTTAATGATGCATAACCCAATCGGTGTGCTTTTCGAGTTCGAATCACAAATTGATCAACTCATAGCCTCACTGGAAAATTATCAAATATCCGAGTATGGATCCATGATGGACCAACACTATTGATTGTCACGACCGACTTCCCTAGTGAATCGGATCACTTCACATTTTCCAAGGAAACAAATGTTTTATCCCCAACGGATATTGAAATGTATTTCCCTAGCGAAAAAATTTTCAAATACACAGATCCATAAGCGGACCACCAAATGCACAATCCCCGACATATTCCGACGATTTTTCTGCTTCAGAAAATTGTCTTTTCTAAACTATTTTGTGCCATATTTCGACCACACTCACTAGTCGTGCATCATAACTTTTAATTGTCTTCCAATAAAAGTTATGCACGTGAGGGGAGAACTGTGACCACGGTCCGCCCAGCTCAATCATGAATGTTTAATCTGTTTCTAGGTACGGGCAAAATTCTAGCGGAGCTAGCAGAAGATCGATTATGCATCCGAGAACTTTAGAGCTTCGACTCTGTAATGATAAAATCCTGGAGCTTAGACTCTGAAATGTTTGGATCCTAGACTCCGCAATGTTTCCTAAAACCCTAGAGCCCTGAGTCCGTAATGTTCGGAATCCCTGATTCCTAATGATTCTGGAGCCCTGAATTCGTAATGTTCAAAACCCTGGAATTCCAAGAAATTCCAGAAATATGCGGAACCTTGATTCCATCCAAATGTTTCAAAACCCAAATCCCACAAAACCCGAAAAACTGTACAAAATTCTCCCGAAAGTGTTTTTACAGACAAGTCAAAATTACTGTGCATTTGACGGCTAGTTGACCCTCTGGATGACTGCCACATGTCATCTTCTAGAAGTTGTGATCTAGTCGATCAGCTAGATTACACCTAGTCTACACATAGGTGAAACTAACCGATCGGCTAGATTGACACCCCAAGATGGCTATAAAAAGGCCTCTCCTCCCTTCATTCTAAACCACCTCTCAAGTTCGAAAACATCCCAAAACTTGATGACATCCTTTCTTAAGCCTTTCTAAGCCTTCTTAAGTCACTCTAAGCCTTTCCAAAGCCATTCTAGGCATCCCGATTGAGTCTTTCCCTTGGAAAATCGATCCCGAAGCTGTCGAAAGACCCTAGAACCTGGGTATCAACTGACTTCGCTCCAAAGCCCCGAACCTCGGGCAATCCATTATCAGGATAGCTGAGGTTCCAGTTCTAAGCCTCTTCTATGATCTGCCCAAATTCCCAGAGATTTCACATCCTATACCCTTCTATAGCTTCCTATAGCTTGGGATTGTCCTCAAAATCTCCGATCCTAGTCGAAACTCTGCCGAAGTAAAGATCCAGTCTTACTCGGATATCACCAAAATTCAACCCAGAGTGCTGCTGAAGTTTTCCCAATCATCACACAATTGGTCCCAAACCGGCCCAAAGGAAGAATCCAACCACAAAGAAAGGTAAACTGAGGGTTCTTGACTATTACATCCAACTTTATTGCATTGACTGATTGCATCATAAAGCATATGTTCGTGATTCTGGATTTCTTTATCGTCAACAAATGTAAGGATACTCTGTAAGTATGTCCTGACCATACACTGTTTAAATTACGCAAGGTATATTGTTATATAAAGCAAGCATGTAATAAAATATATCCTATGTATACACACTAATGTGAGTTATTTTAAGGTATATCATTGTTAATGTTGGATCGATGTCATGAGTAAACTTTTTGCGCGAACCCATTTTTCTATTAATTCCTAGTTGTGAGCTGAACCAGGTGGTGACTCCAAAACTGTATTTATGAAAATGATTCGTTATTAAGAGATGGGTTTTTCGTTCTCTTTTAAACCAAATGTTTTGGCATATCTTACCCATCCCAATGTCTTTTAATGTGAGATACGAGGTATGCAGACCTCGATATCTGGGCCACATGATCGATTCTGACGAAAGATCTGCCTCCTACTACAAGTATGTGTCGTGTTAGGCAACCCCTATCTGTGAGCACGCCCACTGGTTTTGTACCAAGTTAGGCCTCTATTGAAGTCTGGTGTTATGGAGTTGCCACTTAATTAAATTTTTACAGGTCAATTAAGAAAACCCTAAAAAGTAAACCAGAGATGGGTTTGGGGAACATGTCATGATTTGTGTGTTGGACTATATGAAATGCAGGTGAAATGGTGGTTTTTCGTTATTTGACTTGAAACCCGTAATTAATTACGGATTGGCTTACATATCCCATATTGAATAGGGAAATCAAAGTCAATGTAGTTCGGGAG
>CAOJBJ010354870.1:0-13376 GCA_948291685.1 Euphorbia celastroides | reverse complement strand
TCCCGGTTATGTCGCTTTCTTCCTATGCGAACTTGCCCACATACTTTTCTAATACCTACACGATTTCACCTTGAATTTCTGGCTCTAGGGAGGAATTTACTCGTACTGGCTTATCTTGCGCTAACATCATTGTGTGTAACTCTCCTACTGGCTCGGATGACTTTGCTTCCCCCCCGAGCTGGTAGGCATGGTTCTCAACAAGACCATGCAGGTCTCCTTTGCTAGCTTTCTGTCTCCTCTTGCTATCACAATTCCTTTATCCTTATGGATAAGCAAGGCTAGGTGCCTTAAGGAAATAGCTGCTTCCAATCCCGAGATGGTACTTCAGCCCAAGAGGATGTTATATGCAAGAGGGATGTCAACGATTAGAAATTTGACCTCTGCATTCCAAAAGGGCCTCATCACCTATGCTAACCTTCATGAAGATCGTCCCTAGGACCGGGACCGCATTGGCACTCACCTCGAGCACTAGTGCTTGGTTAATATCCAATTTGTTCGGGTTTCCCCCCAAGGCGTCGAAAGCAGTTCTCGTCATCAAATTTACCGGGCTAGTAGTGTCTACCATTACTCTCTTGACCATGAAATTATCTACTACCATTTGAATCACAAGCGCGTCGTCATGAGGCAGGGGCTTTCTTATATGCGCAAACCTGCAGTACATGGCAGAATCACTCCGACTGTTGCTGCCTTTCATGCCTTCCCATTTCTTCTTGCCCGCTACCGCAATAACATGAACAACCCCATGATGAGTAATGAGGTTGTCTTCTTTTCTTCGATTCTCCCCAACTTTCTCTTTTCCTTTGTTCTTAGCCTGCTCGTGGGTAAAATTGGACAGCTCTCCTTTGTAAGTCCTCTACTAGCTGCCCGCACTCCTCGGTGTCATGCCCCTCTTTCTTGTGGAACTCGCAATAGGTGCCGGGACGGCTCGGGTGTACCATCTTCCTCAGGTATTGGATGTTCTGCTTCGTGTTTTGTATCCAGTATAAGAGTTCTTTCTTCGAGGCCTTAAGTGGATGAGCCTCGAACGCTGGTTCTCTACGAGTCGGCTAGGGTCTACTACTGAAGGGCCTTCCTCTCTATGAATTGTCAGCTATTCTGAGTGGAGGTTGGGTAACTCGCTTGCTACTCTTGTGGTTCTCCCATTTTACCCATTTTCTAGACTTAGCCATGATCAGCGTCAGGGTTTTAGGTCGCTGTGTGAGCAAGACCTTGGACAGGTCCTCGTTACCACAATTGCTGGCTAGGGCCTCTTTAGCCACATCAACATTACACTGCTTGATCTGAACGGCCGTCTGTTGGAACCTTTCCACATACTCTGCCAAGCTTTCCAAAGGTTTCCTGATGAGAATTTGAAGATCTTGCATGGTTTTGTATGATGGAATGAATGTGACAAAGTGCATCACAATTCTTCGCCAAATGGCTGAAATTGCTAATAGATCCAGCCTCCAAGTTATCATACTCTGGTGGCTAGTTCAGTGAGAGTGGTTGGGAACAAACGACACATCATGGCATCTGAGGCTTCAGTGGTATCCATGCCTTGCCGGAAGCTCCTAACGTTAATCATTGGATCACCAACGCCATTGTAATCTTGCAGGTGAGGGTACTTGAACCCATGTGGAAACTTCTCTCTTAAGATCTCCGAGAAGAAAGGTCATTCTGTGCTCTCGATCTCCTGGATGAGGGGATCAATCCCAGCCTCAACCATAATAGCTTTAACTCGCCTAGCTATTGCTTGGCTCAAGTGCTTGCCTGATTCTTTCTTCAGCATATCTCGCTTTTTCTCCTGGCGCCGGTGTCTCAGGCCACATGACTCAACTGAGGAGTCTGATGAGTACTCCCAGTCCGGGTGCTTCCTTTTGCAGCTTGGTGGGCGCTCTAGACACCTATTTATAGATCGAGTTCGCTCAAAACTATCACTGTGACCTCTACTCGTGGCTTAAGTATTGCCTCGATTTTCCTTCCTGCCATCTCGTTTGCTAGATACAACAATATGGGAATAAGTGGTCGCCTTCGGGCTATACTGCTTCTCTTCTCTTCGGTACACATTACTTTGCTTCCTGTGGTTGGACCGAAGCATTCCGTACGTGGGCTGCTTGCTGCGGTACCCTGACTCCTCGTCTTTCCTGATGAGCTCTTATTGCATGTTCACAGCATTCACCGAGTCCTGCATCTGGGTCATTGCATGGAGAAGTTGTTTGGTGATACTCGCCAAGTATCTGGTAGCCGGATCCGCCACCGTCACTTGTATTTGATCTATCTGAGCATCAAACTCCGGCATCAAGTTAGTAAAAGGCATGAGCTTTCCATTTGTGTAGTAAACCGGTGGCTGAGATGGGGTTGGGTGTTGGGAAGTGTTTGATGCTAATGCAAGGGTGGTTTATTTTTGAGGAACAACAGGGGTGCTGGTTCCCGCAGGGTCCACCGGAACTTTTATCACTTGTGGGGGTGTGACAAAGTCCGCCGTCTTGTCTCCATTCTTATTCGCCATAGTTGCAGGTTTTACTGAAGAGGAGAGAGTGAATAATAGGATCCACGCTCACTGCACCAATTCAATATCCAAGTCTCCTTGAGTGGCTGCAAGACATAATCACCGTCAGAATTGCTGGCCATTTTACCGGCGAGACTTCTCCGATGGTTAAGTAAGATTTGGGATAAGGTGAAGATAGTATAGTAAGAGAGTGGAAAGAAAATTAACCTTGTATTCCCGTGGTGTTTCCCTTTTATAGGGAGCTTGGAGAGGCTCGTGGGGGACCAGCGGTGACGTGGCGCCTACAATGATGGGGTTTTCGAACGACCTGACATTTTCCTTGTGTTTGTCGGGCCACATCACGCTTATAGTACTGATCCCAGGTACGACTATGACAGTATTGTCGCTTGGCACGGCTTGTACTTGCTCATTGGCTTGTGCTCTTGTCGCTATTGGACTGGCTCTCCTTAGCGAGGTGGTGAGCCTTTTAGCGGCGAGCTCAGGGGTTCTCAGAGCGGTGTCTGGTCCCGAGCTCGCTTAGGGTTAATCTAGTTCGGGTATTGCCAAGCTATTTCTCTCTTGTTGTTATCATTGCTTACTCTATTTAGTTCAACTCTAGGCACACTATTTCTTCCAGCCAGCTAAAACAAAGGAATGAAACTGTGTCAAACAAGACTGCAATAACCAGCAAATGAGTAAACAATAGACAACTTTATATAAATCTAGAAATAGATGATAAAAATCTGATTCGGAATGAGACAATAGGAAATGACTGTAGTTTTATATAAACATTTCGCGCTGGACATCAAATGCGCAGCATATATAACCAACTGCAGTTTTCAAACTGCAGCTTATAAAACCAATAACAGAGCATATCCAAACTACAAATGTACAGAGCAATAAAAAATTGCAGTTCAGATTGAATACCTGCAAAGCTTGAAAACTTTTCCAATTGCAAAGTTATTCCAACTGCAATTTGCAACCGAAAGTGAAACAATCTCTGGGGCTTGTGTTATTGAAAACAACAAGAGATTTTATAACACAACATACTATAACCAGTCAGGCCAAACTTAGAGATGGATACATTTTAACTGAATTCATTTTTACAAGAGTATACTTACCTTCGTATACCAAGAATTTACAGTGTATAAACTCTATATGCACAAGTTCCGCACTTCAAATTTTAATTCAAATCATTTACATTTTATGCTTAACTATATGAGCCAAAAGTGGCATTAGTTTGCTATTAGTTTTCATTAGTTTGCTCCCATATTCTAACAATGGGAAGTAATCCGTTAGTCACGATTCTTATCAGACTTTGTTCTGTAATTTTGTTCAGCTTCCATTTCACAACACCATCAAAAAAACAAATATGCCCCCGTAAAAGAAGGGACAGAAATTTCCAGACAACCGGCATTCCATGCAAGCGCTTAAGGATAATCGTTCTTACAAAACGCCTATGCTGTGGGCGATGCATTTTCTGATAATACCTAGCCCAGGTAAGTGGCATTATGCGGAAATGCCTCGCTGGCAGTATGGAAATGCTCACTTTCAACTCAAGCTTTTGTTTTCAACATTTTACAAGATTTTGTGCCCAAAATTTATTGATTGTTATTCGATGATGACTGTATCTGTTAACAATCATCCATCCCTATTTTTGGTCTTCAAATCGTGAAGAAAAACTAAGGAAATTGGGAGTATTTGTGGAATTTCCTGGGGCGTTTTTTAGTAAAAGGGGGCGTGATATTTCAGCCTTGCTTGCCTTGAAATCCCAATTCCTTCTCGAGAGCAAATCATGCTTTATCACAAAATGGGACCTTAAATTCATCTTTCTGCAATTGGATTGGGGCTTTCTGCAGTTCCCGCCACTATCGTGTATCTGCATGCCTTGAATCTCTCTTTCATGAATCTGGTATAATCCCAACTTCCATCTCAAATGCTTCACTTCTCCATCTTATAGAACTGTCAAATAATTCCTTAAGTGATTTCAACTGTTTACATTCGCTTGAAACGCTCAATATACAATTCAACCAACTCATCAATGACCCTTCACAAAGGGTGCTCAGTTTCTTGATTTCTCTGGCACATTGCAGAAAATTGGTGAATTTGGTAATAAGCCCTAATCCTTTCAATGGAGAACAGCCTGATTCTTTTGGAAATCTGTCAAACTCTCTTGAATGTTTTGCTGTGGTTTCATCCCAAATTAAAGGCAGCCTTCGACCTTCTGTTGGAAACCTGAGCAATTTGCTGATTCTTCAACTATATAGCAATGATTTAATTGGGGCAATACCAGCTTCAGTTGAAAACCTGATCCACCTTCCAAAGGCTTCAGATTTATGAAAATAATATAATCCCATTTGAGTTATGTAGAATACTGTTCCTCGGAGATCTCTTTTCTCATGGAACTTAGTTAAGGGGGCCAATTCCTAGTTGCAAAGGGAATCTGATAGGAAAATTGAACTGTAAATCTATAGTCAAGCAATGTTCTTTTGGAAGAAGAAATGGTTGCACTTGCACATGTTGGTGATTTCGATATAGAAAAAATATTGGTGAAGCACAAATCTATGACCCTTACAGGAAGACTTGGCACTGTTGGTTACATTGTTTTACTATCATAAATTCAACTTTTAATTTCAATATTATTGCTTCGGAACATGAACATGTGTTTGTTTCGGTGTATTATAATATGGGTGGGGAGGAAAGGTGTCTACAAAGGGAGATGTGTATAGCTGTGGCATCATGTTGATTGAAATGTTTACCAGGCAAAAACCTACGGATGAAATTTTCGGGAGAGGGCTAAGTTTGAGGCAATGGGTGATGAATTGTTTTCCTTTGCAATGTAGAACCTCGATAAAGTAATACTCGATAAAGTAATATGTTCGTTAAATAAATATTTTTCTCTGGTCCCGACTTGAGCCAGTTATATTAAATATATATATCGTTCAATGCATTAGATAATAATTAAAAATAAAGTATTAAAAACCCATAAAAAATGTCAAATAATATTTAGTATAATAAGTCTAGAATTTATATATATTTCTACACCAATAATGCAAAACCAATAATTATTTTTTCTTAAAATATGTATTTGTAGTTGATATTTTTATAATTAACATAAACTCTCTTCACATTCTATATATATGAATACAATTGTTTATATACAATATATTGCATTAAATTTTCTTACATTTTCATGATAATAAATAGACAAATGGTAAAGTTTTTAGGTTTTATATATATTTGCACATTAACTAATTAAATTCTATTGAAAATTTAAACATTCTTAATTTAAATATCTTTTTCCTTCCTTTCTAACCTATGACATATACTATAAAATACTCTCTAAAATAATAAACATGTATTTGTCGATAAATGAATATTTTATGCATTTATCGATAAATTAATAATCTCGATAAATGAATATTTTTCATGGTCCCAGGCATATGCATTTATAGAGGTCTTACTGTAAGTGGAAATGATAAAAATATCAAACTACAATTGATGGACATTGTTGATTTTTAACCAAGACACCTAGACCTTCGGTTGAGAATCGGATTGTGACCTTCTCCTTTAGCTGGTTTGACCTCTCGAATCTAGCAAACAATCAGAAAAAGTGACTGAGCTTTGGAGGGACTTTCAGATGCCTAAGTCAGTGATTTGAAGGAGAAGGGATGAGAAAGAAATTTGACAGAGTAACAAAGTATTGCATACCTACCTATATTGGAGTGGTTTGATCCTTTTACATCCTTCCTGAGTTGCCCTAATTCCGTCTCCCTTTCCTTTCTTGCCGTTGGGGCCAATTTTGCCAATTCTCCTCTGGACGGTTAGAGAGAATTATTCTAAAACCTTCTTTTTAGATTGTTCTTCTATGCCAGAGTGTCAGCCTTTTGCTTGGTGACCAAGCCTTTTATAAGTGATTTTGGGCCGTCTTGAGGACATTTTGGGCCTTTGAATCTTGAATTGCTACTAAACCAAAATGTTGTTTTGCAGCTTCAGGCCTTGACCCGGTCAACTTTAACAGGGTGAATTCTCCTAGATGTTATCATCGATCATGCAATTGACATTGTTATGTTCAAGTGATTCTAGTGAGGACAGACCAAATATGCAAGTTGTTGTTGCAAGACTCACCAAGATCAAACAACAATATCATTAGGCGGCCAAATCGCCAACGTGTTGTTGACTCTTCGGTATTTATATGCTTCTTATTATCTTAATAAGAGAAAACATTGTTTAATGGAACCTGATATTATATGTCATTGAACTAGTTGAGTGAAAAGCATAACTGCCGAACCTATTCGATTCTTGCTTGCTGCTTAATTTATGACCTGTTTAATTTTCCTGTTTGGTGTATGACCAATCCAATATAGAGATGGCGACTAGGGTTGCTGTTTCCATTATTATATGATTTCAAGACCCCAATGAAATTCTCGGAATTTTTTGATAGTTATAATAGATTCGTAGCCCCGGCCGGCTGATCGAATTTCTATTATTATTTATTTTTATTATTTCTATCTAGTTTCAATTTCTTCAAAAGCGTCATGGAAAGAAAGATACCACTACTTCGCCTCTTTGTTGGACCGCCGGCGCGAACACAGTGGTCTCTGACCAGGACCAGGAACCAATTCGAATTTGAATAACCAGATCAAACGCCTTTTTATTATACTAGATTAGTTGCTTGCTTGTCACACGGTTTAATAGATTAAGCGTTTATCAAATGATTTATGACACGAAATACTAATACCATTAACTGGAGTATCAATATATTTTTTCTGATAATGCAAAAACTTATCACGCCACAATGATTCGTTTGAATTTCGCACTACAATTTGATAGCACATAGACAAAATTTAAATAAATCTAGCACCAAATAGGCTATTTCAATAATTAATGAGTCACATTAGTAACAAACAGAATGAAACCCAAAAAAATATTTTATCTATATAACTGGATTGAAGTTGATTTTGTAGAGGAACTAAATGTAGATAATCTAATATATATGCACATTATTACATCAGCAAAAAAAAAAAAACAAAATTCAAAACTTGGCGACTTTTTTTTCTTTTGGTTAGTTTCCGTCAGTGGTTTTAAGATTGCTACTTTTTAGGCGATAGCAACAATATTAAAGAGGAAATATCTAAAAATGGTATCTAGCCAACAAATCGGGAAGCAAATTTCCGGGGTTTTAATTTTTGAAGATTTGTAAATCATTTCCTAGTGAACATAGCTTTGGCATTCATAGTTTTACCATTTCGAATTAGTTTCAAAATACAAAATACTTACGAAATATCAACTAACTAATAATAAATTATTCACCATTCTTTTGAGTTCTGATAGAAAAAATATTTACCTATTGATTTTAACCCAAATCAGTATAAAACAAGTTGAGGGGAAAAGACTAAAGAGAATCATGCCCACAAATTAAAAAGGAAGTGCAAATTACAGGTTCGTCTTTTGATTTTGTTATAAATTTGAAATATATACTGTACGAAAAAAATGGAGCCTGGTTTGTTATTCTGGAAAGAAATGAGACTATTTCCTAAGTTAAAAAGAACCATTGAATTAATTATTTTAATTCCTGTTTTGTCAAGTAACTCATTATCTATATAAATACTAAATAAACATCCTGAATACTTGAGGAATTAATTATTCACTTTCGAAGAGCAACAAGAACAATGTTTTCAGGACAGGAATCTCAAGAGGAAGAAACTAACAGTCATTACCATTGCACTCACTGTGGCCAATTACGCAAGGTTGTCATTTCTGGTAATTTCATGTAAGTCTTCTTTTCCCTATTTTGCAATCTTTTTTCATAAAAGCAATTTGTATAATATACTGACATTTTTTTTGTTACTATTATTTGTTTAGATGTTGTTCGTATTGCGGTAGAGTTATTCTTGAAGTTAAGTCCCAATACAAGGTTGATGAATTCAAACGTAAGGAGAATTGAGAAAACTGCAAGAACACTAATGGCATTGTTGAGTGGCGGAAGAGAAAACAATTCCAGTTTTACATAAGAAAAAATTTTGAATTTATGCGCCTTTCTCTAATTTTATGTTTCTATAAAATTATTTTTCTATCAATAAATTAATGAAAACCCCTGGTTATTGGAATTACAGTTCTAGAATTTTTATATCAGATCTAAAACATTCTCGTATGTTTTATCTACTTGGTAACTCAAGTGTAGGGTTGTGAGTGGAGTGGGCCCGAATTTGATGGACATTTGGCCTGATGGGGATGGAGATACCTGATAACAATCCCCATGAGTTGAATATAGGGAAGTTTTATGGTGTAGTTCTTAGAACATAATATGCATATTTGTTTACTCTTATTAGGGAATGAGTAATAAGAAAAACTCGATGGTAGAATGGGGAATTCTCGAAACCTTATTGGCGAATTATTTTTTCGGAAACCTCAATGATTTTGGACATGAGAAAAACTTTTTCTTTAAACTTTAATAATTTTGGATCGATATGGGGAATGTATTTCCCGATCCACTAAACCAGATTGACAATCCTACTTAAGTGTTTAGTTCATCTAATTAGTTTCGAAATTCGAAATAAATGCTTCCTTTTATATAATTTTCAAAAAGATGATGTTTCCTTGCAAGAATGTATTCTTCAAGTTAGATTGTTTTTTCTCTAGCTGTAGAACAACAAACTTGTTCGTTGTCTAACTGATTGGCAAGAACCATAACATATCATGAAAAAACGGTGAGCCAAATCAAGGGCTTAAGCTTGAATCTAGAAACATGAACTTAATGTAGCTCGTTGACTAGTCACTTTGATTCTTCTAGCAGCAAAAATAAGTTCAATGTTAAAATCAACTGTTTCTTTTTAATAAGGTTTTAGCTCACTGAGCTTGATGCTAGCTATTACTGACATTGTTGATAACGTTTCTGAAAATGCTTTGTTTGATTCTGAATAGATTAAGGTGTGGTTGAATGGTGGTAAAAGAACCATTACATGCATGTTTTGAATCTTTTGATACTCCCCATAATGATGTTGTTGATAAATCTCAGCTAGAAAGGTGATAAAAGTAATTCTTCACTATAAAATAAATATATGTGCACTATTATTGTAACGCAAAATTTCTTAACAAAATCTGGATTTGGATTTGAAAATTCCGTCTACCTCAGTGGAATTTGGACAAGGCATGAAATTGTATTCACAGAATTGAATATCTTTTTCTGCATTCCTCCAAATTAATTCCACAAAATTTGGAGGAATTTAGTTCCTATATTTTCTGAAGAAAAGGATATTGATGATATTAGCTGAAAAAGATGAGTAATCCGTTCTAATTCCCGTTACCTCATCGTAAAAAATGGATCTAGCCAAAGTATGAGCAGCAACATCATTACAGTTGACCCAGCTAAAAATGCAAGAGACAAGTTGGCAAGCTAAGACCCTACAACCACACACAGTACAAGACCTAATAAGAAAAGACTTCCTTTTGGCTATCTAAAGACTTCAACACAACTTTATTGATCACTTCTTTAGTGTAAGACCACTATTCTAACTTTTAAGGCTAAAGACCTTATTTTGCAAACTTTTGGGAACCAAAGACCCTATTTTGCAAAAATAAAATTATACAGTCCCGTTTTGCAAAACCTTAGGATACTTCGTTTTAAGTTTGATGAACATTGTTGTAACTAATTATCCAAAGCATACGATAAAAATATAGCTAAATCTAGAAAATGCTTTAAGCTGTTAGTAGCCATAAAAATACAAAAATCTAGGCATAACTTCACTATAATGTAATGATTTTGATCTCTAAAAAGAGAAACACAATTTCTTTTCTGTGCGGTGACCAAAACAACAAATGATGAACCGGTGACAAGAATGATGGAGGAGGGGATGAGCTCATCGACAAAAAGAAGGAAAGCTTATTTTTTTTTTTAAAAAAAAAAAATTGTCTCATTTGGACTTGTATTAAATTGAAAGCAAAATTCCCAATACACCCCAAATGTGGTTTGAACTTGGACCTCTACAGTCCACAAGTTCCATCTGAATCATTAGACTAAGACTTCAACCACATGAACTGAAGCTTAAATGATAACAATATATAGATAAAAAAAAATTGATGAGAGGACAAATGCGATCAGTGGAGCAGAGAGGTGGAAAGATGAAAGGTTAATTTAGAGCATATAGTTTTGTCATTACCATTCTTAATTAGGTTAAATAAGTAAGGACCCAAATGTTTGGCTGAAATTAGTCATAAATTTCAACCCATTTAAACCCCCTTAAGAATATCCCATATGAAAATACTTGAAGGACTTATCGCTCATCCCGCTAGATAATTGGCGGTTCATTCAGTGTTTCTTTATTAAATTTCATTATAATAAAGAGAAAGTCAGAACTATTTGAATATACAACACCATGAAAATGAAAACTTATTATATTATTAAGTGCAACCTTGAAAGAAACTGAATTTGAAATAGTCATACCAATGAGTTGACATTTATTTGAATTGGCGGCTGCTAAGCATGCTTTTAATAAAATACTCACAAAGCAACCTGTAAACTAGGGGAAATAATACACTCACAGGAAATCCTAATAGGTTGACTGCGTAACCTGGAATTCCAATTCATCATTCTGCAACTGGACTGCAGTTTCCTGCTCCTCTCGCCATAACCGAGTCTCGGCCTTGAATCTGTCATTTATGGATCTTCAAGGTACACTCTCCCCTTCTATTGGCAACCTCTCCTTTCTCACCTTGCTCTGTTAGAAAAAAGGAAAGAAAAATCAATTATGGAATCAAATATTCTCATTAATCACCTCCCGATTACTTACCTAATTTCGGGAGGTTGTTATGGAAAGAGTATTATTCCCATTTATTGACATTTATTGTGTTTTCCTTTGTAAATATTTCTTACCTTATTCATACTTGTAATTGTGGCTATAAAAGTCAATGTAGTCATATCAAATATGACACACAAGAAATTCAATATTCCAATTCTCTTCTTTTATTTCCAATTGTCCTATTTTTCATATTATCTAATTCAAAATATGGTATCAGAGCGTGTTTCGGTCTTAGGATCATAAGAAGAGCTTATTATCTACAAGGAGGAAGGCTAGAAATTTCTAGCATTGCAATAGTAATGGCAGCACAAGGTCAACGAAAATCAGGCCAAATCGTAGAAAGCCACGGCAGCCAAAGAAACTTTCATAAAGCAAAAAGTTCTTCATGGATTTTTGACTGTGATGCCACAGACACAATGACTTATGATATTAATGATATCAAAGTTCAAACCAAGCCCTCAAAAACACTTGTTATGGCGGCAGATGGGGAAATAATCCCTGTAAATGGAGCTGGGTCAATTGATATTTCACCTACTTTGAAATTATCAAATTGTCTTTATGTTCCATCACTATCACATAAATTATTATCCATTAGCCATGTTACAAAAGAACTAATTGTACTGTACTAATGCACCCAACTTTCTGTGTACTGCAGGATATCAGGACGGGAAAAATTATTGGACGTGGCACTGAACGCCAAGGATTGTACTACGTGGATGAAGTTGCCCAACACAGTAATGTTATGCTTGCCCATGGAACTGCAGATAGGGAAGCTTAGCTTTGGCACCAGAGATTGGGACATCCATCCACGGGTTATTTACAGATTCTATTACCTAATCTTTTTAATTCCAACAATAAGCTACATTGTGAAACATGTGTTATGGCCAAAAGTCACCGAAAAACCTTTAAACCAAATAATACCAAAGTTGAGTCACCATTTGACTTAGTTCATTCAGATATTTGGGGTCCATCACCTGTTGTGGGTGGCCAAGGATTTAGATATTTTCTCCTTTTTGTTGATGATTGTACTCGTATGTCGTGGGTCTTTTTCTTGAAAAATAAATAAAAAGTTGTAGAGAAATTTATCCATTTTTATATAATGATCCAAACTCAATTAAAAAAAAAACCATTCGAATACTACGATCTGATAATGGGGGGGATTTATCAATACACATATGAAACAATTTTTCCAAAAACAGGGGTTAGTTCATCAGACAAGAACATACCCCTGAAAAAATGGTGTAGCCGAAAAGAAAAATAGGATCCTTCTAGAAATGACCCGAGCATTTATCATTGAGTCCAAAGTTCCTAAAAGTTTTTGGCCTAAAGCAGTAGCCACATCCACATATTTACTTAATAGACTTCCAACCAAAACCCTCAACCTACAAACACCTATCCAAACCCTAGCCAAATTTATTGAAATACCCCCACCTTTGACCCTTCAACCAAGAATTTTCGGTTGCTCTGTTTTTGTCCATATTCCCAAATCAGAGCGAACTAAACTTGATCCTTGTACAGAAAAATGTGTGTTTATCGGGTATGGAATCAATCAAAAGGGGTACAGATGTTATAATCCCAAGACACATCATATGTACACCACAATGAACTGTGATTTCCTTGAAACTGAGTATTTTTATGAGAACCAACTCAGTGGCCAGGGGGAGAACAAAGATACAGACACACTTAGTTGGCTTCCTGAAATTATTTTTTCAGAAGAAGTGGAGATCAGGAAGGACAATACTATTGGGCATACTTCAGATACGTCTATACAATCTGAGGAGCTTAGTGTCTCAGAAAGTAATCATCCCAACCTGGTATCTGAGGTAAAAGAATCTGACTCTAAAACTCTTCCCATTTCAATTTCTACTGATCATGGTGAATATAGAGTTGTGGGAGAACAGGGGACAAAACCAGAGACAGAGAGGGAGGAAATATTTGTACTACCTTCAAGACGTAACAAAGGAGTTTTCGCTGACAGATATTCCCCGGAGAAAGAAGCTAGGAGATCCAAATATCCAATAGCTAACATTGCAAGGGGGAGTATGACTGCAGAGGCAAAAGCCTTCATCACAGCTTTGTGCAAGGAATATATTCCAACCACGGTTGAACAT
>CAOJBJ010354308.1:0-10426 GCA_948291685.1 Euphorbia celastroides | reverse complement strand
AGCCGATTATGTGTTTTTGAGGCTGGATAACTTCATATTTTCGTTATCAATGTGAAATTAAGGTTGAGTGAAATCTAGTGTGGACACACGCCTTGGCTCAGTTTTGTTTTTTTTTTTTGGTTCAATTGATTAGATTTTTTTATATATTTTAGTTTGAATATGTGAATTTAGAGCTTTCTTCAATCCAAAATAATCTATAATGTTATTTTACGAATATTATAGATCATTATAGATCATCTATAATGTCATTTTTGTAAATTTAAAATGATCTATAACGATCTATAATATCATTTTACGAACCTATAATGATCTATAATGTCATTTTACGAACATATAATGATCTATAATGTCATTTTACGAACATATAATGATCTATAATGTCATTTTGTAAACAAATAACGATCTATAACTATCTATAATGTTATTTTGTAACATATACGACATTATATAAAAATTCTGTAACATTATAGATCATTATATATCATTTCTATAGTATTATATAGTATTATAGATCATTATAGATTATTTCTATAACATTATAGACCATTATAAATCATTATAGATAAAATTATGAAATTATGGAGCATTATAGAAAAAATATATAACCTTATAGATCATTATAGAAAAAATCTATAATTCGATTTTTTTTTTTGAATTTTTTTTCATCAAAAGTATGTCATCATGGATCTTGTTTTAAAGATAAAAATAAACGAACAAAAAATTCTAAAGAACCGAGTCTAAAAAATTAACGGTTTGAGAGATATAATGATTTGAGAGATATAATAATTTTAAGATTCGAAAATCGAAATTAATGAAGAGAGAGAAGGCTGACAGTGATATCTGGAGAGAGGGAAGAAGGGTACATAAATGGACAAAAAAAGGAGTAGAAACATAATTAAAAAATTAAAAGTCACATAAATAATAATAAGTAGAATCTTGATATAAAGTTAATAATATTTTAAAAATTAGAGTGTACGGTACAATTTTTTTTTAAATAAAGGTTTGGTTGATGAGGAAAAATACACTCCGCGTCTCAAAAAGAAAACAGCTTTTAATAGTTTTCTAGACACCGTTAAAATCAATTAATTATGTAGAGCGGTTTTCAAGTTTTCTGTTTTGGGAAAAAAATCAACTAAACGCTCTGTTTCAGTTTTTAGTTTTCTTTGAAAAATTTTCTGGAAAACAGCAACATTTCTCCTTAACTAAACAGGCCCTAAGTTACGCATTTGTTTTTTGAGTCCACTTTTATATACTTAATTTATATTGTTAATTGACTTGCATGTTGTACGTTGTTTTGATATCTTATTACAATCAAAGGAGCGATATAAAATCTCATCAAATAGTAGAGAAATCATTCACAAACTTAATTAAAAACATAGATTGGAAGTTCCTCCCATGGAAGTTTTCCACTTACCTTGCGGTTTCATAAAAACCTAAAGATACTGAAAGTTTCTTATCTAAATCTCAACAATCAACAACCTTATCTTAGAAATATGAAACCTTTAGCAAAAGCTAAAATCTCTAGCATACATCATTGTCTCTCCTAAATTTCATGTGACGGTATATGTGTGTTTGTTTTTTCATTATATTAAAAGTCCCCTAAATCTCGTTAAATTGATTTAAAATGAGGTGGATCCTTGAATCGTTAAGCAATAAATACACTAACACAAAATTAATTAATTATACAACACTTAATGCATTTGACACATAGAAAATGTCTTAAAATACCATGTTCGAGAAAGGATTTCACCTGTTGGTGGTGACTACTTAATTACTCATTAGGTGAGTAAGAAAATAATTAAAAATACAAGAGGAAACTTGTCATCCTCACGTCCACAATTTTTGGATTCGTCAATAATTCTTAGATTAAACGCTTCTCTATGCAGGTTCGATTCCCCTCGCATTCTGATTTTAGCAAAGATTTGTTAGGCCTGAAAAAAATGACGATATTTCCTTTTTTATATTGTAGGAAATTAAGTTTAATAAAATCAAATCAAATAATATTTACATTGATTGTTGTGTTGCGATATAAAAAATTTGATGTACGCTATCCTTACTTTATATTTTACAAAGTAGACCTGTTAACTGGGCCGGTTTTTCAAGGTCAGGGTCGGGTTAGGGCTTTTATAAAATTCATGTTACCCAAGCTTGACTCGGTCCTTCCTATAAATATACAGGGCTGGGTCAGGGCCAGGGCTAGGGTTGGTTAGTTTTGTCCAAGCCCGTCCAATTTAGCCCGTCAATTTTTGGTAATTTATATAATTAAGTAATAAATTAGATATTGATTTGAAAAAATTCCAAGCTTTAACTTTCATTATTATTAAAGAAAAAAGTAGAGATTGCAAATTAGTGAAATTTATATATTGTTGTTAATGTATATTAGAAATTAGTAAAAATATTAGATAAAAATACTAGTAAATCCTTCATAATATATTAAATATAATATATAAAAATATATAACAGGGCCCGGCCGGGCCTAGAGGGCTCAAGAATGCATAACCAAACCCGACTCTATAGAAACAGGGCTTGAACAGGGCCAGGGTCGGGCCGAGCTTTTTACAAAATTTCATGTTCAAACCCTCTATTTCAAGGGCGGGTAGCCCGCCCAGTTAACAGGTCTATTACAAAGTAAAGTTTACTTTGTCTTTTATTATTATTGAATTAACCCACCCTTTACCCATCCAATAGTAATATGCACAAAGTAGTGCATATGTAAAGTAAGGATAGAATCTCCCAAAATGATTTAATTTAATTCAATTGAATAATAATAAAGATATTTTTGTGTAGGATAAGATGTCAATCGAGTGGGTTCGGTGTGGATATTGCAATTTTCATTTCGCACCTAATAGTTTTCAGAAGCGGTTTCAGTTTAGCGTTTCGAGTATTTTTTTTTACACCAATTCCACATCCATGCAGTTTGAACAATTTTCGGTTAATTTTTGCTCATAAAATTTTATATTACGTAAATTGCAATTTCATAATAATTAATTAATATAATTCACATTTCAATCTAACTTAACAAATATTCAGTCTTAAAATTTAGATATTTATTAATTCTATAATTAAAGATAATAATAAATTAATAAATTAAAGAAAATTTAGTCATTATGGTCATGACAAATATTTTGATGCGTTGTTAATACTGTGGTTATAACCTATGAGATATAAGATTCCAATCATATTTGAGGTGAATTTTTTTTACATAGTACAATACCAGTGCAATTAGATAATATCATTTCTTAAAAAAATTCAATTATTAATAATTTAATAATAATTTTATTATTATTCATCTTATATTTAAATATTTATAAAACTTAGGTTGATATGTTTTGATAAAATATAAGTTAATAATAATATCACAATTCAATTGATTTTTATATTTAATTGACAATACAATGTATTATAATATAATACATTAAATAAAGTTTATGTGTTATTCAATTAAAAGTAAATGTATATATATACATACATATTTTAAAAAGAGTCATAAATGTTTTAATGGACATGCATGTTCAGAGACGTGGTATCTTTTTCCTAAAGCACAAATTCAGCACAGTTTTTTGAACCCTAATTAAGAGGGTGATAGAGATATATTCCTATATAATTTATTGTGGTGTATTCACAATTTGCTTATAGTACTTTCTAACCTCAATTACTTGTGCATGGTTGACTATAAATACGTTTTCAGTTGTCAATTATTCAAATTCCTCACAACTTAAGTCATGGAACTTCACACTGGTTTTCTTTCTCCCTTTCATTATTCTCATGTCACTTTTCATTTTCTTACATTACAGAAAATCCAAACCAAAAAACCGGCTCTTCCCTCCCGGGCCACCGGGTTTTCCAATTATCGGTAATCTACTAGATCTTGGTACCTTACCACACCGATCATTACACGACATGAAACAAAAATATGGGGACCTAATTGGAGTAAGGCTAGGTTCAATCAAAACAATTGTCATACTTTCTTCCAAACTATCTGCCGAGTTCTACAAAAACCATGACCTAGCTTTTGCGGACCGTTCCATAACCGAAACAATGAGGATCCATAACTTCAATGAAGGGGCCTTGGCTCTACTCCCTTACGGTTCCCAATGGCGACTTCTTCGAAAGCTTGTCTCCATTGATATGATGGGCATAAAAAGGCTCGAAGAAACCATCTTTCTAAGGAGGAAATGTATGGATAACATGTTATGTTGGATACACGAAGAAATGTTATCTAGTGGGAACGGCTCGAGTGGGTTTAAGATAGTGGAATTTGTGTTCTTGATGGCGTTTAATTTAATGGGGAACCAAGTTTTTTCTCGCAATGTTTGGGACCCAAAATCGAGAGAATGTTCGGAGTTTGTGAAGGCATTGTTTGGACTATTGGAGATGTCGGAGAAAATTGAAGTGGTTGATTTTTTTCCATGGTTGAAGTGGGTGAATAAATTGGGATGGAGGAGGAAAATGGAGAGAAAAGTTGGTGAAGCAATAAGGCTTGCTTCGAATTTGGTTAGGGAAAGAGTTGAAGAGATGAAGAAGAGGGATAAGCTGGGAAGTAGAAGAAAAGATTTTCTTGATGTTTTGGTTGAGTTCGAAAGAAATGGAAAGGATGAGCCTCCTAGAACTCCACAGCATAACTTGAACGTTTTCATGCTGGTAACAACTTATTTTATGCAATCTTTACATAAGTTCATTAGACTGTGAATTTTAGATTATTTACTCGTGTGTATTTGACCAACTGTGTTACGCCTAATCTTTTACACGAATAATATTGTTCAGGAAGCGCATATGGCACTAACAGAAAATGTTGGCATCATAACTGAATGGGCACTAGCAGAACTATTACGGAATCCTGACAAAATGAGAAAGGCTAAAGCCGAGCTAGCTTCAGTCATAGGACCAAACACCAAACTTGAAGTGACAGACATCGACAATCTCCCATATCTACAGGCTGTAATAAAAGAAACCTTAAGATTACACACTCCAGTTCCACTCCTTGTTCCGAAAAAAGCAAGACAAGCCACCAAATTTATGGGATATGATATCCCCAAAAATTCCCAAGTTTTCATCAATGTTCTCATATTTTCTTGAAGTAGTAAGTTTTTTTTAAGTAGTTAATGTTCGATCAGTACTGGTCATGATCTCCGTTCAAACTGATGCATGTACCACTTTGTCCATAGTCAATTTGTGTGAAAAGGGTAAGGTTTGGATTATTTTAAGAACGTGTTGTTGTAGTCATTTCCTAGAAATGAAAGGTGAAATTCATAAAATAATGGATTAATGCATACTTAACCCCCAACTATCATAATTTTTTGAGCTAACACTCTAATCTTTTCGATATTAGTTTTAAACCCCAAACATATCAAATTGTTAGTTTCAGCCCCTCAGCTGCCACGTGTCATAATTTGATTGAAAAGACAAAATTAAAAAATTTAGCCTTTTTGAAAAGTCAAACAAATCAAAATGTGACACGTGGCAACTAGGAGCTGAAATGTACCGATTTAGTAAAGTTTGGGGGGTTAAAACTAACATTGAAAAGGTCAGGCGTTAGCTGAAAAAATCGTGATAGTCGAGGGGCTAAATATGTATTTGACCTAAAATAATTGACGAAAGTAACGGGTTATTGAACTTGATAATATGTTGCTTTCTCAATTTATTTGTTTCGAATATAGTGCATATCTGTCCTATTTATAAGTCAACAATAATGGGCAACTAAAGCATCAGCAATTAATAGCATACACTTCTACTCCATTTTATCGGTAAGACAAGTTGTGCGAATCATTGAACTCAACCACCACTTTATGCAAAACATGAACTATTAACATACTTTCAACTTAAAGAACATGCTCTTATCTATTTTGGTAAAAAGGAACTATCAAGAACATCATAAAGTGAAATAAAACATAATTATCAGGCACTCCATTTTATTCAAATAAGTGTGAGAGTGAAACTTATGAAAGAATAATCGCAAAGAAGAATTCAATCATTGACGGTTGAAGACTTATACATTTTCTCTATGAAATTAATCGAATTATAACAAGAATTGGGTTTCAAAAAGTACTATTACATTTATCTGCATAGTCGATTCTAGTGTAAAAGATTTTGTTTTGGGCTCATTTTCCAAATTAGGTAAGTGTTAGTTTTCTTTCAAATAAGGTTTGTTTTTTCAAAAAGTTAACAAAATAAAAAAATTTTAATATTAAATTTATCATAAAAGGATAATCTTTTCCATTTTGATCTAAAATTTTATAGGCCTAAACATAAAATTACAATACACATTAACGTAAAATTTTAAAATTTTTATAAGTAAAAATATTTCTTTTAATTAAAATATATTAATAACCATTAAAAATCATAACAAAATAAATATTTACCGAAACTTTGTCAAATTTTGACCTATAATTAATGCAGCTAAGGTGGGGATTAATTTATACATAATCATAGAAAATACATATATTTTTTTGTCTTGACACATAGGAATTAATAGACATCAAATTTAAATTCCATCTTTAGTAGCTTGTCTAACCCGATGTCCATATCTCATGTGACATCATTAATTATAGACAATTTCTATTTTATTATCTAGATGTAGACAACCAAGTAAACAATGTCTATATTTATTAGAGTTGACAACCAAATTTACTATCTACTATTGTTATCTTATAAATACACATTGTCCATTTCTAAATTAATTGTCATATCATCATAAGTGAACTTCTATTCCACATGGATCTAAAATCTACAAACTATTAGAAATGATCTTAGGTCAAATGTATCGGGATTCCCTGAACTTGTCCATTTTTGTCCGGTCCCCCTGAACTTTTAAAAGTTTCTTTCGCCCCCTTGAACCTTCTAAAAATTTCTCTCACCCTCTTTAAAAACTTTCAAAAGTTTCTCTCACCCTCTTAGGTGCCACGTGTCGACTTTTGACTGGTTTGACTTTTCAAATATGGTATCTAATCAAAAGTTGACAGGTGACATCTAAGGGGGTGACAGAAACTTTTAAAAGTTTTTAAAGAGGGCGAGAGAAACTTTTAGAAAGTTCAGGGGGGTGAGAAAAACTTTTAAAAGTTTAGAGGGGACAAATTTAAAGGGTCCCGATACATTAAGTCATGATCTTATAGTCAGAACCTTTTGCATGCCATGAATTTTCTAAATCGAATTTATAAGCAAATATAGGTACGGTACAACTTTTGAAGAACAAATAAATTACGTTTAAGAGCAAATTAATATATTTTGAAAGAATTTTTTAATTTTGTCTCTTAAATATCAAAAAACAACTTTTCATCGACACGATTTAATATTTTTTTTTGTGTGTTTAAGAGTTAATAGAGTGTTTGGAATTTTCAGCCTTTCAAAATTTCTTTGAAAAATGCATAGCATTCACTTCTAATGAGTCCAACACGACATAAAACGGTAATGAAAAACCTGGATATCATTTCATACAAGCATAATACATTAATAATTTTTCTTTTGAATATTTTAACAAATTCTTGAAGAGGTTGAGTTTCGAATCCAAAACTTTCCACTTTTATATTAGAAAATATACCAACTAAGTTATGCTTCTTTAATACAGTAATATTATTCTGTGTCATGACAAAAAAAAGTTACTGGGCAAGTGTGAAGTTGGTAAATATTCTACATGAAAAGCAAATGAGTTAAGTGAATGAGGTATAATTGGGGATGACCCATTAGGATTTTGAGTTGGATGTGGTATTATATTATATATTGCCCTGTTCTACCATTTGCATTGTGATGTTCTATTAAGGTGCATAAATTCATCAGCTGTGTTTGTGTGATATGCACTATTTTCTCATTGTCCTTTAGTTTTGCAGGGAAACCATCGATCTCTATCTGTCCATGCACTTAATTCATAGATTCAGCTTCTGTCTGATGGTAGTATATGGTCTCTGACATTCTGTTCTACTCTCTACTCAGTTTTCCTCTTAAAGAATCTGCCTTTTGCTTTGCTTCATTTTACCCGACATTTTGTTAATCAGTGATAATGTCACTCACACCACAATCTACTTTGTGCAGCACCTTTCTTGCTTGTCTGTGCAATGCTATTTTCAGTTGATTATGCGTGACAGCTTGATTAGTACAGAATGTGCTTACATGAATCATTTGCAAGTATAGTTGAACAAATCCACTAGAACTTTGCAGATTTGGTGTTGACAAATTTGAAGTTCTTGAAGGTCAGTATTACTCTGACAGAGTACAATCAATGTGGGGATTGTAAGTAGAATCTGTGGTCAAGCAGATCTGGATCTACAACAGCATTTTTCCCTTTTAAACCTCAACTAGCATTTTTCACCATTTTAAACAGATTATTTTTCTGTGGGAAAGGATATGTCCAAGATTATCCGGAAAGGTGTATTACTTGCTATGTCTTATTTGGCTACAACATTGATTCTGCTACAATTGGCAACCATGTACTACTTTTCTGTTTATGCAGGTTGTGGCAAAGCAAAAGAAGTAATTAAAAGGAATACATACATTGTTTAAATAAGGTAAAATGCATAAATACCCTTAGAACTGTTTCATTTTTGTCAATCAGCCGACTGAAATTTTAAAAGTGACAAAAAATCAATTGTATTATACTATTTTTGTCAAATAACCATCTCATGCTGATGTGGCACACTCCAATTGGTAAAAAATTCAGATGCACGAGTCTTATATGAATGTGTCAATTTAGCATGAGTTGGTTATTTGACAAAAGTCACGGGAGTATAGCTGCATCGTTGTTATTTTGATGAAGTTTGATTGGTTATTTATCACATAAAAAAATTCAGGTGGCTAACTAACAAAAAGAAGGTACGTATTCATGCATTTGACCTTTAAATAATTGCAAAACTATTCGCTAAATCAAATAAAAATGAACAAGATGACTTATTTACATAATTTAACATTAAAAAAAATTTGTTTCAAAAGTTCTTAAAACCACAAAGTCCGTTTTATAAAAAGTTGAACTTTTTGTCCTCAATTTACAAGAACCACTTTCTTTCCTTCTTTCAAGTTTGCAATATATTTTACTACCTTTTCAAAGTATACTTTGATAAACAGAAGACACTATATAATCATAAAAATCAGTTCTATACAATTTGCATTTAATTTGTATTTGCTTTCAGATTAACATAAGTTATAAATCTAAACTAGTATGTTTTGAAATTAACCTAATACGTCATTACTTGCTTTAACTTGATTTTTTTTAGCTTATTATCCTCCTAAACTTAAAAAAGCTGTTCACTATTTTGTAAAAGTGTACCAATTTATCCCTTCAATAATGTTTTCTGTTTTTAATTATAAGTTGACATCTGATATTTAAAAGAGGTAAAATGGTAATTTTTTACAAATTATAAAAGAGTAGTTAAATCAATTTTTCAAATTGAATTAAGTGTTAAACTTAAAAGTGCTTTTTAAAAGCTCAACGGGATAATATAATGTTTGAGCTATGTGGAATTAAGTATAAAAATTGCTTTTCAAAAAAATAAAAATAAATATAATTCCAATGTGACTAAAATTGTTCCCCACGTTTCTGAAGGTTTCCGATTAAGTGTATGGAGCCCACCTCTTAAATGGAAGACAGTCATCACCTGCCATACAACCAAGTTGTGGAGGTTTTATACATGGTTTCATACTAATTAAGATAAGTCCACCGATTTTTCCATTTTTCCATTCTTTAAGTTCTATTTTACGGGATTTATAATGTTTTTCTCCATTCATATGCTCATTTTCCATTTCTTGTTAAAGATTCTCTTAAAATACTATTATTTTATTATTATTATATTAATTTATTTGTATTATACATTAATTATATTACATTATACATATTTCTCAATTATTTTTATATAGTGTGTGCTTTTTGCACATTTCAAAATTATACTTTGCGGTAATTTAAATAAAAAAATAGAATAATTAAACTACTTTTACTATTAATAGTCAAAGACAATACAATTGTGAAAAATAAATATTATATGGATAATTAAACTAATCATATGAAAATTATACCCATGATAATAACTTATAATTACTTGGTAGGAACATACTCGACAAGGAACATATAAAATAATAAACTTTATGACACTCTAATAATTAAGTTTATAAATTATCATGTTCTTATCACATATGTTCTATCAAAGCATTTCGAAGCTCAAAATGTTTTGTCCTATCCTTAATTTCTTTATGACGTCGAAGAAAATTGGCAAAATGTGTTTCTTCATCATTTGGACGTTCGATTGACTTCTTCATATATTGGAGTACTCAAATGTTAAGTGTTTTTTTTCAAGTTTATTCAAATGTTTAAGTATGGCTTGTATTGTTAGTTTGTATTGTTTATTATTAATTAACACTAAGAATTAAATTTTCAATGACTTGGATGATATATTGAAGTGAAAACATCACTCATATATAACTAGTAATTACATACATCAATAAATTTCAT
>CAOJBJ010354219.1:0-10788 GCA_948291685.1 Euphorbia celastroides | reverse complement strand
GACTCAAATGCATCGCAGACAAGAGAGGGAAAGGGAAAATTTGGATCCAATTGGGAAGGCTCCTATTTTGTTTCAAAGGTCCTAGGCCCAGCCACATACAAATTGAGCACTCCAGATGGCAAAGAGCTTCCTAGGACGTGGAATATACCTAATTTGCGTCCATATTTTCTTCCAAAGCCGTAGAGTTGTGATATGCCGTACTTTTTTTCCTGCTTATGATCTTTTTCACAATGGGTTTTGGTTATAAGGAGGGATTAGTGAGGCGGCATAAGTAGAAAGATAGATTGTAATATTGCTTTCTATCAATAAAACTTCATTTTCATATATATCGTATCTGTGTGTTATTTAAATATAGAACATAGCATGAAAGACTAAGATAATGGTTAAGCCATATATATTATATAAAACTTAGCATAAAAGACTAAGAGGATTATTTGAGCTGATAATATTATATGAAACTTAGCATAAAAGGCTAAGATTATTAATAAGCCGCCTGAGTCATGGAACCAGGGCTAAGGCAATATTGGGCCAATAAAATATAAAATTTAGCATAACAGGCTAAAGTGAAAGATGAATCAATCATTTATGTATAAAACTTAGCATTACAGGCTAAGACTAAAGTTGAGTCGGATAGATCATATATAACTTAGTAAAAATACTAAGAGTTAATATTGTTTGCAGAAGAACAATGTAATGTTCTAGCAATGAAAGGTCCACGTAATACTTTGAGCTGGTACAAATGCTCAAAAGTGAACTTGGTAAAAAGGGTCAGAATGAATTTTGAGCCGGTTTCAAGAAAAATGTAGCATAAATGCTCAAATCAGTGTTGATTATTGATATAAAACTTAGTGAAACAGACTAAGATTTGAAATGACTCAGAAAGAGCAATGACGAGGCTCTAGCATTGATGATGCAATAAAAATTTTGAGCCGATGAAAATATAAGCAATGATTAAAACTTAGTAGTAAAAGCTAAGAAATTGAGGCGGCATGCATTCGATAATAGATTACTTAGCATATGAGCTAAGAAAACAAACATTAATAAATAAAACCCAAGGTGCTAGGTAAATATTACAAAAACACGCCTTCGAGAGGCAATAGATTGTTCAGAGTCAGAATGCCCTATTCAAGATAAGAAAAAATTATTACAAATCAAACAGCAGGAGTCTCATCCTTGGCTTGCCTGTTACCCGCCTCCTTGTTAGCTTCTTTCTCTGGTGATTTATCTTCAGAGCCCAGCTCTGAGCTGCTATTTTCATTAAAGTCTGGAGCCGGGACCGACTGGAAAACATCTTCAGTCAGCTTAGGAGCTTTATCTTTGGAAGCAAGATAGACCTGCTTGGCATAATCTGAATTTTTAGCAATGACCTTGTCCACCATCTCTTCCCAGCCGGTGGCATCCTCCTGAGCTTCAGCTAATTCCTTCTCGAGACCTTTGACCTTTGCCTTGGTGGAAGACTTGAATTCCTCAAACTCTTTCTGAGTACGAGTGAGGTCTCCTCGCACTTTCTTGAGCTCGCCAGTTTTTTCTCCTAATTGTTTTCTTTGGGATTCTACAAGTTGTTGCAGTTTGTCCAACTTCTTGGCTTGGCGTTCAAATTGCATACCGCGTAAGAAAAGCTGCATTAAAATATGTGTCAATAACTTTACTACGCATGTAAAGACTGGATTGAGAATGAATATTCACCTCAAAGCCTAAGGTTCCCATTGAACGTGAGGAGTCGACTACCAGGTCCTTCTTCAAGTGGACAAGATCAATCGGTAAGGGCAAGCCTTCATAGAAGGCAGTGTATAAGGACTCCAAAGTGAGGCCTTCAGAAACGCCACACATCTCAAGGAAGACATCCTTGAGTTTAGCAGTGGGAGAAGAAACTTCTAAAGCACTTTGAGTCGATCGCTCTTCAGGAGTAGATTTGTCAGATACCGACTCACCAACCTGGTAGTGAAGTAACAATCAATATGGCATATAAAGATATTGATGTGGCCAAGTTAAGATTGAAAAACTACCTTGTTCTTCCCCTTGTTGCGTTTGCTTGAGCCGGTGCCATCATCGGCGTTCTTGCGCTTTTTGCTTTTGGGTGGAGCTATTACATTATTATCCAAAACCGGGTCAGAAGTTGTTTTACCCGGTTCAGTGGAAGTAATTACGCTTTGCTTTTGAGCAGCGTATTTGGCAGTAAATTTTTCAGTGAACTTGTTGGCTTTAGGAGGCATTCTGAAACATATAAATACCAAACAATTCAATGGATTTAGAATATGTACCTGGTACGTAGATATCATTCACATAAGTGATTTTATCATTTTGAAGATCATAATGCTCTCGGTTCTTGAAAGCATTCGAGGCGGTTGCCCAGGTCCACATGTAATGTTGGAGCCGGTCGAATAAGAGAACAGTGTTGTGCGTCTCGTTATGCGGATAAGTGAACATGGGCATGTTGTCCTTGGTTACTCTCTTCCATATAGTAGGGAATTTGGTATACGTTGGGTCTACTTTGATGTAGAAAAAATTGTCCTTCCAATCCTTCACGGACTCGACCCGGCAGGCGAATTTATAAAAATATTTCCGCCTATAAGCAAAGTGTGTATGATCCTCACCAAAATTAAGCTTAGCAAAGCCAAGATGCTTATAAAAATCACTGTCAAAAACTTTTCCAAAATCCGTGCAAAGTTGGAAATGTCCAACAATGTCAGTCCAAGTATTGGGGTGGAGTTGAGCTGGACAGGTACCCCGATAGTTGAGAAGATCGCAAATACCGTATGGAAGGGGATACCAAAATCCTCTCCAGATTTGTATTTTATAAATATTGAACCATCCATCTAGAGCAGAATTCACTCTCTCGTGCGCCTCGGGTATTCGCCATTCATATTTTTTAAGCCAAGGGAATGCGATGGCGTCGGTTCTAATGTCATGCTCGGAGGCATTGGAAATCATTTCCCAGAAGCGGGCAGTTTCTTTCTTCTCTTTAATCTCTTACTCAACATTTGAAGGTTCTTCATCAGGTACTTGAGACATTTTCCTCGATGAGCAGCGTTTTAGATGGTATCTGCAGAATTTCAAGATGTCAGCGTATTTTGAGTCAATCCGACTGGAAGATTCATCCGGAGAGGATTCAATGTCACTTGATTTATCAGAGGATGATGTCTTACTCAAAAAACAGATAATTTCGATGTTCTTTTTAGTTTTTTGTTCACCGGCTGGACTGCTAACCCTATTCTGTTTAAATAAAGAGTTAGGGTTAAAAACAGCTAGAGACAGAACTGCTAAACCTATGTGTTTGCCAATCCACTAGGGGAGTGATTCATCTGAAGAAGATGAAGAAGAGGAGTCCATTATGTTAAAGTTGTGTCAGAAAGACATGCTACCGCCTAAACCTAAAAAGAACAAAAATTGTTATAGCCTTTTCAAGACCTAAAGCTCTATGTTATCTAATTCCAGCCGGGAGGGGTAGTTTCTACAAACCCTAAAATTTGGTTTAAAGGAATTTAATTGGATCAAACGCAAGAAAGTTTAAAAAGATTGGAAATGTTCCAGGAAAAACAAAGTGACGGTTCATCTTATGGCAAGCATATATGAACAAGATCTCCAGAAATCAAAGGATTACAATGCAAAATATGAAATAACAATCAGTAAAAGCAATAGAGATGAAATCAAAGCAAGATAAGTGTTGTTAGTTACCTGGAACAAAGTTGAAGACCACGCCAAAGATTGCGAAACGTAAGGGGACTAATGGTGGCCGCCGGAAGAAGAATTGGCATAGGGATTAGAGCTCTGTGAAAGATGCGAAAGTGAAAATGGTAAAATGGAAGAGAGATTAAATAGTAAAAGATCTCTGACACGGTTTGACACGTGTAGAGCGAACAATCATTGATGAAGAGTTGATAAGATGTCTAAACAGATCGACGGTTGAGATTAAAGTGATTCAAAGGTCGCAAGCTTCTTCAAGAAGATTTGTATAAAACGCCCGTTTCGGAGTTCGAAAGTTGAAATTTGAAAAACTGGCTGAAGTGCTAAAGCATCTTCAATACTTGCGAGGGGACTTCTGATAGTATTATCAGCAAAAATTGACTAAGGCCAGTCGGCTAGCCAACCGCCTCAACCAAGCTAAGTGTGGCTTATCGGGGAGCGCCAAATAAAGCTTAACAGGCAGTGAAAGATAACAAGAGATGGCTCAAGGCGGCCATGTCAGTTGAGCTGGCGACGTAATAAAAAGGAAGTTTGTTGTTTAGTCAGCATAGACTCCTAATCCGTAAAGGATACTAATTTCCTTGTTCGGCAAGGAAAAGGCATTAATTGAGTCCTAATGAGGAACTAACTCCGAAATAATCGGAGAAGAGCCTGAATAGCCGAATCCTAGTGAGATTCGGATTTCCCAAACAAGGGGAGATCAATGCCTACAAATACCCAATAGCCTAAGGTAAACAGGTACGATATTTTAAAAACCCTAGCTTTTACTCTGCAACTTTCACCTCTCAAACCCTTTACTGACTTAGGCATCGGAGAGTCCCCCAAAGGGCATCCCCCAGTCCTAACCTTTGTGTTTGTAGGTGATCAACGATGATCGAAGTTGGAGCTTGCGGTGGCTAGAAGAGGATTTTAATTACAAAATCATCATTAGTTTATCGATATAATTAACTCCCGCTGATTTAATAAAATATTTCAGTCCCAACATTATTAATTTCTAGATGTTTTAGGGTTTTTTTTATCTAATCAACTACTACGGTGCAGTTGTTTTTGTTGTTCGGGAAGATAATGGAAGGGATGGGAGAAAAGGTCATGCTCTTGAAAAGAATAACCATGAGCTGCATCAGGGAGGCTCAAAGCCTTCTTCTGGAATAGAGCCATCTACCAGCCGTAATGACGGGGTTTCGTCGGATTCACAAATTTTGATCTTATCAGCTGAATGGAAATCTCGCTCTTACGTGATTAAGCTTATTCACCTATCCCATATCAAGAATATCTATGATTTATTGGTCCATAGGAAATTCCGGATTGATTTTGCTGCTCCGGTTGGTGTTGAGTGCGTTGTTATTGGTTTTCTAAACCAAAAAGATCGGGATGAATTTATGAACGGAGATTGGAAAGTGGTGAGCCATCTCATCTATGAAACCAGCCCCTTATCCGCTGAATTTGTTCCAAAAAGGACCTAATGTATCTCGATTTGATGGGTATTCCACCTATCTTCGTGTGTGAACCTTTTGTCAGGAAGTTAGCTTCTCACTTTGGCAAGGTGGTTTCTTTTGACGCTGACTTTGAGATACCAGATAGATTAGATATGGTGTCATGTTTAATGTCTATTCCATTCGGAGTGGAACCTCGTTCGTTAAAGATTTCTTGTGGTGCGGTTGAGCATGTTGTCTATTGTAAGTTTCGACAAGTTGTTGGTTGTGAAACTTGCTTGGAAAGAGTAGAGAGGTGGGATGATGAGTATAGCTCTTCAGATCAGAGGAACTCTGGGTCGGATCGTGAATCAAGTGACTTTGGTGTTTCTATTAATAATTATAAAAGTGGAAATCAGGCTAATTCTGACAATTTGATCAATGAAGGTTCATCTAGTGTCCCGAATGCCTTAGCTTCAGTTGAAAGGCAGCATGTGAATGTCAACTTAGAGAGCTCGCATGGCAGGGTGGAGGTGTTGGTGGAGGAAATTAATCCCGGGAGTCAGTTCTCATCCAATTCTGTAGGGGCAGTTAATGTTACTCAATCTGGATCCCATGTGGCGGGTCAGCTTTTGGCTTCTCAAGTTTCAGAGGGCTTGGAGATTGGAGAAAATTTGGAAGGAAAATCTGAAAATGTTCTAACTTTCAAAGTTGGGGAACAACTTAGGTTATTCCAGGATCGACATAAAGAGATCGTTACCAAGGCTCTCGAGTCCCGTTAGCTTGGGACGGTTCTTGTGGGGTTTATCATATTGTCAATTATGTCGTTAAATATTTTGAGTTGTAATTATCGTGGGGTATATCGAGAGGTAGCAAGCAGTTGTTTATTTGATCGTGCGTCAAAAAATGGCAAGTTAAATTTGTGTTGCTAGTGGAAATTAAAGTGGAGGCTGTTTCTTTGATTGTTGTTCGCAATCTCTGGGGGCATAATGATTTCCATTTTCACTATGTTCCTTCAATTGGATTGTCGAGAGGTTTATTGATTTCTTGAAATTCCAAATCGTGTAAAGGTACGATTTCGCTCTCTTTTCCTAGATGGTGTTCCATTCGTTTGGAGATGGGGGACTCGATTTTTCATGTTATTTGTGTGTACGGACACACTAATTATGTGAAAAGGAATGGGCTATGGGAGGAGATTCAACAGCATATTATGGGAATGGAGAAGGTTGTAGTTTGTGGAGATTTTAATGAAATTTTTCGGTGTTGGGAGAGATCGGGTTATAGAGAAGTGATGTCAAGCAGCATGATTTGTTTTAATAATTTTATTCAAGATTGCACTCTTTTTGACCTCCCTATTCATGGAAGGCAGTACACATGGTTTAATAGCCGGTCTTTTTCTCGAATTGATCGTGTCATGGTGTCGAGTGACCTTTTAGACTTATGGCCTAATATGAGATTGAGCTCAATTGACTCATCCTTATCGGACCATTTTCCGATTGTTTTTAAAACTCAGAAATCGAGAAGGGTGGGTTCATTTATCTTCAGATCCCTTAATTGTTGGTGGGACAATGATGAGTTTTTTCCATTTTTGAAATCCAAGTGGGATGAGATTTGTCGAACCAATACTTCAAGGGATCCTGCATCAAAGTTGACTAAATTGAGTGAATGCATTAGGCCTTGGCATAAGGCTAACTTTGGAGGGATTGAGAGGAGAATTAAAGAGCTGGGAAAAAAGGTATTATCGATGATGTCTAGCGATGTGGTGAGACTTATTGATGCCTCTGTGGGTTCGGCTCTTTATTTAGCTAGGGAGGAGATGGATAATTGTAGGAAGTGTTTTGAGAAGATAAGACATCAGCAGTCTCAAGTTCGGTGGACTCTATTGGGAGATGATAACACATCATTTTATCATCGTGTGGTGTTGGATAGAGATAGGGGGAATCGAATTTCACACCTTGAGCTGAATGGGGTTTTATGCAGTGATATTAATGTGATTACATTGACTATTCACAGCTTCTATTCTGAGTTGTTTGCCAAGAGGCCGACAGTCCCCTATGATTTGGGATATCTTAATTTCAGTTCGGTGGAGTTGGAGGAAAACGATCAGCTGATTGCTCCCTTTACAGAGGAGGAAATTTGGGCTGCTGTTAGTTTATGTGGAGAAGGCAAATCCCCGGGTCCGGATGGTTTCAACTTCTATTTCTACAAATGCTTTTGGGGTGAATTAAAGTAAGAGATGTTAGCATTATTTGCCAGTTTTTATGAGACATCCTGGTTGCCCGAGTCGATTAAAGGGTCTTACAAGGCCTTAATTCCAAAGGTTCCCGGATCTTAATTGGTTGGAAATTTTAGACCGATCGCCCTTATTCATGGAGTTTATAAAGTGTTAGCAAAAGTCTTAGTCATCGTTTGCAGCCCCTTATCCCCCGTATTGTTTCTAAGAATCATTTTGGTTTTATAAGAGGGAGAAATATTCATGAGTGTTCGTCTATTGCATCCGAGGTGGTTCAGTCAATTTACAAGTCGAGGCGATCATGCTTTGTTCTAAAATTGGATTTTCATAAAGCTTACGATAGTATTTCGTGGGACTTTATTGATTCGGTGTTTAGGATAATGGGTTTTCACGAAAGGTGGATTCGTTGGATGGCAGGCTGTAGAGAAAATTTGCACACTTCTATTATCATTAATGGGCAACCTTGTAGTCCTTTGTGATTGGAGAGGGGGGACAAGCAAGGGGATCCTATTTCCCCTTTTATTTTTGCGTTGGCTGTGGAAGGTTTGAAGCAGATTATCTTGTCGAGCATTTCAAAGGGTCTCTTGCCCGGATTTTAACTCAAGGGATCTAGTTCTGACATATCCATTCTTCGATTTGCAGATGATACACTTTGCTTCTTACCTCCAGATGAATCTCTTCTTCCATCTTTTATCCGTATTTTGCGTTGTTTTGAATTGATGTCTGGGTTACGGATTAATTTTCACAAAAGTTCTTTGTTGGGCATTCATGTTTCTAGGGATTTATTACAGTCGAGTGCAAATTTATTAGGGTATCGTATGGAAGAATTCCCAATTACATATATCTAGGATCTCCTTTATGTTTGAAACGTATGCCTTTATCATGTTGGGACCCTCTAGTTGCTAAGTTTCAAAGTCGATTAGCTAGTTGGAATGGAAGTTGTCTTTCGTATGCGGGTAGAACTATTCTCATTAAATCGGTTTTGTCTTCCCTTCAAATTTATCTATTGTCCCTTCACAAGTTGCCTATTTCGGTTAACAATTAGTTAATTCAGCTCATGAGAAATTTTCTTTAGAAAGAAAATGCGGATGTTAGGAGTTTATAAGGTCAGCTGGGATGTGGTGTCGTTACCCAAGCAGTTAAGGGGTTTATTTATTAGAGATCTTCACTTGGTTAATTTTATCTTACTCTTGAAGTGGTTATGGAGGTTACGTATGCCTAATGCTAATTCGTTGTGACGGGAGATTTCTGTTAATCGGTATGAGTTTTCTCGTTTAACACATCGGGGGATCTTAGATGTGAGGCGGTTGTCATTTGTTTGGAAGGGAATTTTTTCTTGCTGTTTAAATCATGGTTCATGGTGGTCAATTTTTTAGTATAATATTCGTGTTCAGATTCATCCGGGTTCTCACAGTTTGTTCTGGCATGATAACTGGACATCTTATCATTCTCTGTCTTATCTCTTTCCTGATTTGTATGCAATATGTAATAGGAAACATTGCTCGGTCACGGATGGTTGGGGTTTCATGTTTAGAGTTTCGATTTTCTCCAGACCTTTTTGGAAGAGAAATTTGCGACTTTCTAGCAAGGAATGATGTTCATAGCTTCGTAATTGGATTTTCTTTTGTTGTCCCTTCCTTTTTGTTGAAGAAGAGGTGAATAACGATTGGCCAGCCTCGACAATTGGTTTTTGACTAGGAACCTGATCGTCTATTATGGTGTTTGGAGTCTTCTCAAAAATTTTCTGCCTCCTCTTTCGTTTGTGGTGTTTACTCTCAGTATCCCCCAACCGTCATTAATTTTAAGTAGATTTGGGAATCTTGCCTTACCCCGAAAGTCTAGTTTTTTGGGTGGTTGTTTTTCACCATCGGCTTCCGACCAATCTGATGTTGTTTTCACGCCATTACCAGACTACTTTAGATGGTTGGTGTCCTTTTTGTTCTAAATTGGAATTAGTTAATCATGTGCTTTTCCTTTGTTCGGGGAGTTTTAATATTTGGAGGGAGGTTTTCAAGTTGTTTGGTATCCATGTGATGATGCCCTCGTCGGGTTATGCTTTCCTCCTTCAGTGGCAGAGTTTTTTCACTCCAGGTGTGTCTCAAGTGTTTTACAATTCTCTTTTGTTCTTCATTGCTTGGTCTCTTTGAAAACGAAGGAATAGGTTCGTGTTCGAAGGAGTTTTTGAGCAGTGGGTATTTTACATGAGAGTATTTTCTTGTGTTGGTTTGTGTTTAAATGTAGGCAGCTGCATCTCGGGTTTGTTCTCTCGGATGTTTTTGTAAATCTAACTTTGCTACTCTCTTGTACTACTTGACTTATGTTCTCAGCTTGTGAACGCAAGCCTTGATTGAATAAAAGAGGGCAGGTTTTTTGTAGGGTAGTGGAGAAACCAACCTAGTTGGGGACTCCACCCCAAAAACTTTTCCCGCTTGGAATTTTTCTCTTGGGGAGGCTCACTATCTCCCCGAGGGCTTTTAAAAAAAACACTTAACCGACTTCCCTGTTAAAAGTTTACCAAAAAAAGCCACTCTCAAATAGCTGTTGATTGCAAGTATAAATGAATTCTCGAATAAAGATGCGGGCTCTGCTAGGGTTTTCGCCGTCCCTTTTCCAGGATTAATTTTCCGGTAAATCTTCTTGTTTTGTTTGTACCGATTATTGATTACGATGGATTTCTTAATTCTCTTCCCTGAGATCTCTTCGGATACAGCTTGTTTATCTCGCAATCAGCCGAAAGACAATTCCTTGGGAAGCAAGGATGCGGGGACTTCTTCTCCGCCATAAATTTTCACTTCAGTTACTGCTTAGCCGATCTTATCTTGTGCGACGACATCAAAGTTTACTCCAGCTGAAATTTTGGACATAGGAGATGGGTATAAAGCAGTGAAAATTTCACAGGAGATCTACGATGCACGCTTGCAAAAACAAAGGAACCGCTCCTTGAAACATGATGACTTAAAAGCCAAATTGAATAAAATATGGGGTCAAGCTATGGATAGGCGGCTGATCTCAATGGGTCACGACTATTATCACATTATTATGCCTTTGGAGGAGGAAGTTCAACTGGTATGGAAGATGGGAAACCTAGGTTTACAACCTGGAGTGATGTGGTTTTATTCTTGGTATGTGGGATTCGATCCGACTACACAAAGGGTCACGACTGCTCAGGTATGGGTTAAATTCTAGAATTTTCCTTACGAATTCTGGGACAGGCAAATTCTTGCCGACATAGCCAGGGGGATCGAAGTTTCATTGCGTTTCGACAAGAACACCGTGTCGGGCGAGTTTGGACACTATGCTCGAGTTCTCATCGATCTAGATCTTTCTAAACCTTTAAAAGACCATATTAGGGTTGATACAGACAACTCGAAAATTTGGATATCAATTGATTATGAGCAATTGCATGCCCTTTGCTTTGTTTGTGGATACATTAGGCTTGTTGCGGCCCAGTGCAAACGG